>QXTE01000040.1:682424-945796 GCA_003942145.1 Platysternon megacephalum | reverse complement strand
GTCAAAAAAGCAAACAGGATGTTAGGAATCATTAAAAAGGGGATAGAGAATAAGACTGAGAATATATTATTGCCCTTATATAAATCGATGGTACGCCCACATCTCGAATACTGTGTACAGATGTGGTCTCCTCATCTCAAAAAAGATATACTGGCACTAGAAAAGGTTCAGAAAAGGGCAACTAAAATGATTAGGGGTTTGGAACGGGTCCCATATGAGGAGAGATTAAAGAGGCTAGGACTCTTCAGCTTGGAAAAGAGGAGACTAAGGGGGGATATGATAGAGGTATATAAAATCATGAGTGATGTGGAGAAAGTGGATAAAGAAAAGTTATTTACTTATTCCCATAATACAAGAACTAGGGTTCACCAAATGAAATTAATAGGCAGCAGGTTTAAAACAAATAAAAGGAAGTTCTTCTTCACACAGCGCACAGTCAACTTGTGAAACTCCTTGCCTGAGGAGGTTGTGAAGGCTAGGACTATAACAGTGTTTAAAAGAGAACTGGATAAATTCATGGTGGTTAAGTCCATTAATGGCTATTAGCCAGGATGGGTAAGGAATGGTGTCCCTAGCCTCTGTTTGTCAGAGGGTGGAGATGGATGGCAGGAGAGAGATCACTTGATGATTCCCTGTTAGGTTCATTTCCTCTGGGGCACCTGGCATTGGCCACTGTCGGTAGACAGAATACTGGGCTAGATGGACCTTTGGTCTGACCCGGTACGGCCGTTCTTATGTTCTTATGTTAAGTGACTCATCTGGCAATATTCCACCCAACTGACCGGGATCAACAGGTAGCAATATCCCCCATGCCCTCCAAAAGCCTCTCTAGGTGCTGTGGGGTAACCAGCCACAGGTATCCCAGCGCTAAGGCTGGGATCATATTCAGGAGATAGAGACATGCGCCCAGACTGACCTACTGTAACAATAAATGACAAGCCAGCTGACAGCCAGCATACCCACAGCACCCAGTCTGGGCATTACACAACTGTAAGTACATGCTGGAGTGCCTCCGAAATGACTTGGATGAGCTGTTTATTCATAGCAATGCCATGCTGGGGCTCACAGCTTCAGAACCAAAACTCTGCACAAACCATAAATCCCGTCCCTTGGGCTGCAGGCCCCAGCTCTTCTTGTTGGGTTTCCCCCCATGGACTGGCAGCTCCTCCCACCCTTCATGCACCAACTGATCCAGTTGCTCCCAGGGACCAGGCCTTGGTCCCTTTATCTTACAGCCCCAGATGAACTTTCCCCTGGACACCCTAGGCAGAAGGGGTTCAACAGCAGCGTAATGAGAAGTAGCTAATGGAATGATTTTTACTTTTCCCTTAGAAATAACCAAAGAATAAAGTGCAGTGAATGAAAGGAATAAGGAATTCTCGGATCACCTTGGGTGACTACACTTCCCCCTTGGAGAATTTCACTAGACAGAATAAATGATTCAGAGTAAATAATTTATATGACAAATTTAGCCTCTCTCTCTTCATGGAATCTCTGTTCACATTACGATGTCCTGGAATTTAATCTCTCTGATGAATATTTTCAATTTTTTGCTTTATGGTCATAAATATTCAAATTTTGTTCTGTGTACTTAGCTGTGATTGGCCAGAGAAGTCACGGTGTCATCTCCTTCTCTATTCCAAGTGCCTCTTGTGCATTATTCACTCAGCTCCAGCTGTTTTGCTGCTTGGAGGAACTATCCCATCAGCCTTCACCCTCCTGGGATTTCCTGTGCTTCAGGTAATAGTCACACAGGGAAGTGTGAATGCAGCAGAACTGGCACCATGCTTGTTCTGGGCCACTGCACGTCACCTTTGCCACACCTAGGTCGCCCTCTCATGCCTGGCCTGAGCTGTATTTATCCCCATCTCGGCAGGTTGCAATCTTCCCTGCTACACCCTCTGTTGTGGTGCGAACAGCAGCTCTGACCAGGGGACTAGCCATGCCCCATGCCCATCTCCTCTGCTGAGGTCAGACCGCCAGCTCTCTTTACCCTTCCTGACTGGAAACACAACAGTGGCTCAGGAGCACACGGTGTTCCAGTTACACTTTGGCGCCATGGAGCTGCCAACACAAGCCCTGTGTGTTAAAGGATTCCCAAGGCATCTCTCTTCTTCCGTAACTCACTGCCAGGCTCGTATAGCTCTTGGGCTCACATCCCCACATGCATCCTGCTCCTGCCATCTGGCCCCTCTGCGCTGGCTGGCGAGGGACTCTTCCGTAGCACTTTCGTTCCGAACGTTCACAACAGAAGTGCTGTCTGGGTACAACAGTGCAGGCCTGGCACTAGATGGCACTCTGCCACATTCTTCCTCCCAAGAACAGACCTAAACTGTACGGCCTTCAACAACGCACAGCCCCTCCCAGGGCCGGCCGTAGCCTCCCCTCGCTGCAGGGTGCATACCAGGCAAATGCCCCTTCCATGATTTTCCTCCTCAAAGGGAAGGATTTGGCCCAGCATGCCCTGGTCCCTCCATTCTCTCAGCCCTGGCTGTCAACAGCCAGCCAAGCTCCCCGGACTGAGCTCCGTGCTGGGGACTCAACGCAAGTCACAAGGGCTGTCCTGGGCCGACAGCTGTGGTGAGGTCTGAGTAGATGGGCGCGGAGCTGGCGAGGCCCAGGAAAGGCCCTCTGCCACGACGGTGTTCCTACGACCAAGCAGACTCAGGAGTGTCCGTTCTGGGTCCCTCCATCCTCTTCAGACAGGTGCCAGGTTTCCACCACAGCCAGTAGCGCATGTGGCTGTCTGAGGCACCGCAGATGGGGAGCTGACCGAGCTCCGTGGTCTTAGCAGCATTCCCGGGAGCAGCTTCCAGACCCACTCACTCCACACAACTATTCTACCACTCGCTGAGCAATCCCGGAGAAGCGAGTGGCATTTCTGCTCATCTTCAGTCCACACTTCCCAGCCCTGCCCCTCGGCACTGCCACACCTGACACATTCCCCTCCAGCACCAGCGCGTTCTCCGGAGGTGCTGCCTTACCACCCAGCATCTCTCCGATGCTCTAGGCACTGACACGGTTATAGATACAAACTCTTGCCACAGTCCATGGAGCCTCTTCCCTCCCCACACGTCATGCACCCCTCCAAGAACGGCCTGGGGGAGGTGGAAGGGGGGGCTATGTAGCCTTCCAGGGTGTCCTCAAGGTCAACAAATCTGGGCTCTTCTGGGGCCCAGTCCCAACGCTGAGGCTCTCTCCCAGAGAATGCCCTTCCAGCCTCTTTCAGTCCAGGAAACAGACTTTAGACTCAGGTGCCTTCCTAACAGCGCTGTGAGGTGTAGTGGGAATCTGTCAGGGCAGCCGTAGCATTGTGGGCCTTTCCCCAGTACCTGTGAGTACCATGCTGAGTGACAAGCCTGCCCTGGACTCTCTGCCCCTAGCCCAGTCACAATCCACTCCTTAGCAAAGGCCCCACTCCCTCGGTTCTCTGGCAACAGGCTCAGCTCCTCAGATGTAGGATGATCCCTCAACAGTAGGCTCAGCTCCTCAGATGTAGGATGATCCCTCCCTGCGCTGCTCCGTCACGTCAAAGGGCAGGCCAGACGTGGAAAGAACACGCACTGGGGTAGATTATCACTGGCTATGACGGCTCCCAGGCATGGCAGACTCATCAGCACATTCGCCAGGTGATCTTGATGAAGGAGACCAAACATTTCAGAGTGTTTTGCCCACGACCAGAATGGTAAATGTATTGGTGGCACTGGCTGCCTTTCATGCAGATAGTTGAATGTCTGGGGCAGGTTCTCCGCCTGTGTTGTTTAGCAGGCTTGCTGTTGAGAAGTGTGCTCTCTCTAGACCACTGCTGCATTTCCTGAGCCAACTGCAGCAACTTCTTAATCTTGAATGTTGGCACCACAATGTCCTTCCCTTAGTACGATACCATTCTGAGTAGACAGCTCATTAGTGACTGTGCAGAAAGGCTGTGTTTATCTGGGCTGCAATTTGGCCACCTTCCACTTCATGCAGTCTGGCAGAGTTCACCGAAGAGAAGGTCCTGCTGAGAAGTGCCTTACAGTTTCTTGATCGTTAAAGCTTCTGAGCTAATATGCATGTACAACAGCTAATGCTTTGCTCATCCCATTTGGTCGGGGCCATCTCTACAGGCGAAGATACAATGAAGCGTTAGCTGGCCTATTTTTCTATATATGTTTAATAAAATCCTAAGCCTGATGTCTTCATTCCAGGTACTGAAATGTATATAGCAAAAGAGATTTACCAGACTGACAATATGGGAATTAGCCACCAGAAAAAAGATACATTCCAAGAGACACAGTGAAAATCTGAAACGCTCTAAAACTCAAACAGCCGCGAGGTTTATTCCCATTCCATTAGGGAATTATGTCTTTTCATATCAGTCAGGAAGGAAATGGCATATGCCACTGTTTTTTCCATCTGTCTTGTTATGTTTGTAGCAGAAGAGCTCCCAAGCCAGCAGGTCACAGCAAGAGTTGCTGCATCTAGTTCTAAGATGTTAAATGCAAAAAAGCTAAAGCAATGTCGGGCTAAAGCTGAGATCTCACAGAAGTTAGAAAATCCAGAATTAAGGTGCCCTCTCCTCTGTAACAATAGTTGTGCCTTTCCACGTGCAATCAGATCCCCCATCGCTAGACAGTGGGAGAGACGATTGGATTTGGGAGCTAACACAGCACTACAGTAGAGGAGAACTGCACTTGGAAGTAAGTTGAATTGTTCGTTCTTTTATTCTTGCATCTTGGTGCACACCTGCAGACGTGTGCGCGTCTCATTGGCGTCAGAACATTCCTGTTGTAGCAGCACAGAATTAAAGACCCTCTTGCAGCATATGCACACACACGGAGGCAGGTGCGAAGTTATTCTAGGAACCTCGGTTCTGAACTCCCCGGTTCTTATGCAAAGCCTCACCATTATACACAGCCGGGAGGTCAGTTTTGACATCGAATTTCCGTTTTTTAAGCTGGAACGAAGGCTCCCAGGGCAGGGGCTTTGCTTTCTTGTGGTCCAGAGAACGCACAGGGCACAGTTGTTAGTTTCTAGAGCATTCCCCAGCTGGGTGACGTGGCGGTTCCTAGGGCAGTGTACTCCTGCGTGCAGAGGATGGGCCTGGGACAGGAGGGCTCAGAGCCTGCCTGGCCCCAGAGAACTGGAGCAGGAGTTTGTTCTGGGAGCTGCGTTCACCTTCCGGAACAGAGCCGGACAGGCTGCGTGTCACACCCTCAGCTGGGATTCGGGGCTGGGCAGAACAGCCCAGGACTGTACCGCCCCAGAGGATGGTCTAATTTCAGGGAAGATGGGGATGTTTGGAAGAGACAGGCTGTACATCAGATTTTAAATTGCATGCTCCTCTGTGTAGGGACCAGGGTGGTCTTTCTTTTGTGAGCATGCTGACCATGGTGGACCCCTCCTGAGTCCCGTCCCCCCCCCACTGCCTCTCCCAGTGCCGGAGAAGCCCCAGACTGGCCGGAACCCCGACACACACACTCCACCCCCAGAGGAGTCCTGGGCCGGCCTCAGCTGGCTGACCAGCCCCAGCCCAGCGTCCCGCAGCAATGGCCACCCCAGGTGGGTATATAATCAGTGCGTGCAGAGTCTGGTGGGCTGGACTTTGGTACCTTTTGCACCTGTATGTTTTGTTTTCCAGGCCACTTAGGAAGTGGGTCTCTTCTGGGCTACACTTAAATTGCAAGTACCATATTTCGGCATCCTCAGCCACACCCCTGCTGCCAACCCCTTCGGAGCGTTCCTGAGCATTGCGCATCCTCCACAGAGACGCCTGCCTGGTGTCAGCGCACACAACACCTACTGAGGCTTTCATGTTAGCAAATGGCAAATGCTCAGAGTCTTGTACACTGTGTCACAGATTTGTACAACTTCTTCCTAAGCAGCAAGGAAATGTTTTCCAGAGCGAGCTAATTCCGGCACAGCCTCCTTGGGTAGGTTTGATGTTATGGAACAGTGGATCCGTGGAATTAATTAACATACAGCGTTCAGTTACTCAGCTAATCTGCATATTTTATTTCCCTGAGGAGGGAAATTTCCTTAAGGTTCTGCTAGGAGACAGGCTGCAGCCGTGGCTCCAGTCCTGAGGCAGGCGAACCCACATCCCAGCAGGAGGGCGTCACTGCTCCATCCCCCATGCCACAGCCAGGCTGTCACGTGTCCACCGGAGTCTCCCTCTTGGGAGCAGTGGATCATTCCAAGGAACCCAGAGAGCACTGCCCCAGCTTTCTCTGGACAACTTTCTCCAGGCTCAACCATGCTGCCCATGGCAAACATGAACAATGGGGCCAGCTCGGGAGAGAATCCTCACCTCCTTCTCCAAACCCCTGGTGGCTTCTGCCGTGTGCTCAGGACCAGTAGCGGCGCCAGCTTTGCCGGCGCCCTAGGCGGCAGCAGGTCCCGCCCCCGAAATCCCGCCCCCAACAGCGGCGGCGGAAGGTCCCGCCCCCAAATTTCTACGGGCGGCGGGGGCGCAGGCGCCCCCAAAATAGCAGCACCCTAGGCGACCGCCTAGGTCGCCTAATGGGAGCGCCGGCCCTGCTCAGGACAGCAGTAACCCTGAAGTCAGAGCGCTGCTTGGGCGGGCAGTGGTTCTCTGCCACCTGCCCACCAGACCCAACGCACCTTCCCTGCCAGTGCAGGGCAGAATGGTAACAGGCCTCCTGTGAGAGCATCTGTCTCCTCCCTCCCTGCCCAAATGCACCCCCAAGCAGCAGGACCAGCCCAGCTCTGCTGCCCTCTGGGCATGCTGCAGCCAGGGAGGAAGGGGCAGCAGCTTCCCTAAGAGGTGATGCTAGGAGAAAGACACACACACGTTTTGTGATTTGGCATCTTTTCTTCTTAGCACAAAATCTTCCAGTAGATGATTACATGAAAGATGAGTCACCACAATACAATAGCAAAGAGACATCCTTGACTTACTGGCAGGGAAGAGAGAATGTGACCAGCATTAAGCCTCGTTTCGATGTCTCCATTGTACAGTGTCTGGAGGGGATTCTAACAAGGGCTTTCGGGCCTGGCTGGGATTGTCTCTGAACATCAGAAACCTAACTCCGTCCCCACGAGAAGACTGATGAGCGATGCTCCTTATTAGGAGCGTGGATGAACATGCTCTCAGCTCTGTGCAGTGCGGGCTCATGATGCAGGCACCCCCGCAGTTCGCAGTGCAGTCTAAAACGGAGCACCAGGTCTGCTGTGTGTTCCCTAAGAACCGATGACCAGTCAATGTGAAATTTCACATAGGGATAGTGTTTATGCCCATTGAATTTTCTATGGCGTTTTTGTCTGGTCTCTTCATACATTTTTAATAATCTGCCTTTAAATTTGGGCTCTGGCTGCAGTTTTTCCTTGTCCATCATCTATTATTGCTGCCTGATAGCTCCTACAGACATTGCCCTCCCCGCAAAGCCTGGCAGGATGCCCCTTAGGGGAACGGGTGCACCGGGAGGGCTGGTTTTAGGGCCATGTTTCACTGGTTCTGCACAGTGCTCACAGGTCTGATTGACTGGGGGCGGGGGGAGCACATTCAGATTTGATTGGATGATGGAGGGAAAGGGAGAGGGCACACTCAAAGCCTGATTGGTTGGTGGGGGGCAAGGGCACGCAGAGCCTGGCACTACGCTGTTCTGACAGTATCTCGCCTATACCATGTCCCACAGCTGATGGAAAGTGGCCTCCTGCAGCCCTTCATGCTCACCCAAGCCCTACCTTCAATTTAGCTCTAAATACCCTAGGGCAGTAATGCACAAACCCCCATTGTGACGAGTTCACCTTTGTGCACTAATACACACACAGTACACACACTTCAAAGCCAGCAGCTGTAAAGCAACCACAAGCTACAACAGGAGACAGCTGGGGCTTTACAGTCGTGATGCTAATGGGCATGTTTTGGAGCTAGGTGTCCCCTTTACTGTACCTGGTCACAGCCGTCAGTTTCAGTGAATAAAATCTCCTCTTCTTTTTAAATGATGCCACGAACATTTACCTGTCAGAAAGGATTTCTGTGATCTGGGGCTCCACATTTTCCAGCGGTAAAAGTCAGTCTCCCCTGCTCCCCACACGTGACCGGATAGTCTCATCAGAGGCAGTTTGTACGGAGAGAAAAATACAATTGCTCCCCCCCCCCCGCAGCCCCAGGTTGACCTGGGAATGTTTTCGATGCTACAGACCCACCGCACTGGGAAGAAGGGGGAGAGGGGCACAGGGAGGAGATAGTTGCCACATTCCCCTTAGAGCAGCTCTGAGCCCAAAGCCCGCTGGGCAGCTGGACACTGGGGCGATCACACGCAGGGGGCTGCCTAATGTTCCCCCCACAGCAGCGCTCCCCGGGCTTGGGAACAGAAATGCTGCTGTATACGCTAGGCACAGCCTGGCATCAGCTGCAGAGTCCTCGGGGCTGACTCTTATTCAGACGCACCTGGGACCAGGTGGCCAAGGAGCATCACTGCATCGACAGCCAATGATGTCAGTGACACGCTGTCGCTGCAGTGTGAGGAGACAAGACGCACACGCACACCCAAGTGGGCGTCGTCTAGCCAGGCCATTCTGGCCCTTGATTTAAAGCATCCGCATTAAAACCCAACAAGAAAGAACTGGGTGTGTTTAGCCTGGAGAAGAGCAGACTGAGGGGGGACAGAAGAACAGTTCTCAAGTACAGAAAAGGTTGTTATGAGGAGTGGGAGGTAAATGGTTCTCGTTCACCTCAGAGGGGCTAGATGGCCTCTCCAGGTCCCTCCAGTCCCATGGTTCTCTGGGGATGGTTTCAGTACTGTAGCAGTGGGGGCTCCCCTTGCCATGTGACAGGGTGTTCACATGTTTAAGGCGGGGTGATCAGGGATAGGAGATAAAAAACAGCCTCTGTCTACCCAGCACGCAGACACCCGCGGCTGGCCCTGTCTGGAGCCCGAGCTCTGGGACCCTCCCACCCCACAGGGGCCTGGCGCCCAGGCTCCAGCCCGAGCCCAGAAATCTACCCAACAATGAAGTAGCCCCGCAGCCCGAGTTGGCTGGCATGGGCCAGCCACGGGCATCTAGCTGCTGTGTAGACACACCCTGAGTGGCAATCCAGTCTGTTGGCCTGATGTGAAATCCTGGCCCTTCGCAGCGCCGGAGCCTGGCAGTGGGAAGTGTCACGCCCTTGGGAATGCACCGCTCCCTTTCACGGCTGAGACACAACACAGCATGAGGTGCCAACCTCCAGGGGAGGGGGGACGGGATCAGTCGTTACGTGGCTGCCTGGGGGACAGAAAACTGATCCTGGGGGTTCTTTGGCTACCACATAAAGATCTAACACGAGCCATGGCTGGAAGCAGGAGCCAGATACATTCAGACTAGAAATAAGGGGCAATTTTTTAACAGGGAGGTTAATTAACCGCTGGAATAACTGGCCGCGGGCTGCCATGGATTCTCCAGCACTGACTTTTTAAATCAAGCCTGGATGTTTGTTCTACAGACCGTCTCTGTCCAAACAGGAATTTGCTCAGGGAAGACCTGTGGCCGGTGCAGCGCAGGAGGCCAGACCAGATGGCCCCAGGGGTCCCTTCTGGCCGTGTGATCTAGGAGTGAACCTGCATTGTAGAAAAGGCCAGCGCGCAGCGCAGTGTTCGGCTGCTCTAGAAATGTTTCTACGGGAGGAGATTTGGGGCTTGCCTCTGGGGCTGGGAGAATGCAGTGCAGCCAGCGCCGGCTCCAGGGTTTTTGCTGCCCCAGGCAGAAAAAAAAAAAAAAAAAAAAAAAAAAGCCGCGATCACGATCTGCGGCGGCAATTCGGCGGGAGGTCCTTCGCTCCGAGCGGGAGTGAGGGACCCTCCGCCAAATTGCCGCCGAATAGCTGGACGTGCCGCCCCTCTCCCGAGTGGCCGCCCCAAGCACCTGCTTGTTCAGCTGGTGCCTGGAGCCGGCCCTGAGTGCAGCTGTCCCCTCTGGCAGAGTGGTTGGAAGGTTCTGGTTACAGGCTGATAAGCCACAGAAACTAACAGCAAGAGGCCTTGCTAGGAGCAGCTCTGAGCACAAAGAGAAGCAGCATGCAGCACAGCGACTGGCTCCAGGGATATGCCTTGCCAGAGCTGTGACTCGGCTGCGGGGCTGCCTCACTGTGGTGCAGGCTGGAGCCCGGGCTCTAGGACCCTGCGAAGTGGGAGGTCCCAGAATCCAGATGTCCACACAGCACTTTTTCAGCTCCCAGCCCAAGCCCTGGAGCCTGAATCAGCTAACCCAGGCCAGCCGCAGGGGTTTTATCTCTGTGCACACGTACCCTTAGAGCACAAAGGAGGGCAAGAGCCCAGAGCAAGGAGTCCCGCTGTCCTTGCACAAAATGACTTTTGATAACGACTTCCCAATATCAGGGAAGGTGAGGCTCCGGTTTCTGCCCTGCCCAGTTAAAGCAGGCTAGTGCTGGGGGGGTGGGAGAGAAAGCACTGCATTCTAGCTTTTTCCACTTCAACAGCATGTTCTAACCTTGATGATGTGGGTTTAACTAGAGTAGGAAATGCAAATGTTGCATCAGCACCACAATTCAGTCACCCAGCAGAGAGACTGAAGGGTGGGAGGCTTCCCAGAGGGGTCAGAAAGGGAGCAGGCGCAGTTATAGAAAGTGAATAAACAGAATAAAACCCTCCCCTATTAGCAAGCTGCATGGGCCTGTCTCTACAGGAGCTGGCGAGATTGCCCTGCACAGAGTGAACTACTGGTCAGGAGAACAGAAGTAACTTAGAGGGAAGGAGAAGAGTACTTACGGACCTTGAGGTCGATGGCGTCTGGGACAAATTACAACATGGTTTTACGAAAGGTAGATCGTGCCAAACCAACCTGATCTCCTTCTTTGAGAAAGTAACAGATTTTTTAGATAAGGGCAATGCGGTGGATCTGATATATCTTGATTTCAGTAAGGCGTTTGATACGGTACCGCATGAAGAATTACTGCGTAAATTGGAAAGGATGGGGATCGAAATGAAATTCCGGAGGTGGATAAAGAACTGGTTAAAGGGGAGACTGCAGAGGGTCGTACTGAAAGGGGAGCTGTCGGGTTGGAGGGAGGTTACCAGTGGGGTTCCTCAGGGTTCGGTTTTGGGTCCGATGTTATTCAATCTATTCGTCGCTGACCTCGGAACCGAAAGTAGGAGTGGGCTGATAAAGTTTGCGGATGACACGAAGTTGGGAGGTATTGCCAATTCGGAGAAGGATAGGGATATCCTCCAGGGGGATTTGGATGACCTGGTAAACTGGAGTATTAGTAATAGGATGAAATTTAATAGTGAGAAGTGTAAGGTTATGCATCTAGGGATGACTAATAAGAATTATAGTTATAGGCTGGGGACGCACCTGTTGGAAGTAACGGACGAGGAGAAGGACCTCGGAGTCCTGGTCGATCGCAAGATGACTATGAGTCGGCAATGTGATGTGGCCGTCAAAAAGGCTAATGCGGTCTTGGGTTGCGTTAGGCGAGGTATTTCTAGTAGAGATAAGGAGGTGCTAGTCCCGTTATACAAGGCGCTGGTGAGACCTCATTTGGAGTACTGTGTGCAGTTCTGGTCTCCCATGTTTAAGAAGGATGAACTTAAACTGGAAAGGGTACAGAGAAGGGCCACTAGGATGATTCGAGGAATGGAAAGCCTGTCGTATGAAAGGCGACTTGAGGAGCTCGGATTGTTTTCCTTAACCAAAAGAAGGTTGAGGGGAGATATGATTGCTCTCTTTAAATATATCAGAGGGATCAATATCGGGGAGGGAGAGGAATTATTTCGGCTCAGTGCTAATGTGGATACGAGAACAAATGGATATAAATTGGCAGTTGGGAAGTTTAGGCTTGAAATTAGGCGAAGGTTTCTGACCGTCAGAGGAGTGAAATACTGGAATGGCCTGCCGAGGGACATAGTGGGGGCGAAAGACCTCTCCGGCTTTAAGACTAAGCTTGATAAGTTTATGGAAGGGATGATCTGATAGGATAACTTGATTTACTCAATAGGTCAATAATGTGCCACCTGGGAGTTAGTACCGATTTTAAATGTTGGGATATTGGGAGTCTTTTCCTAAGTGTCAGGATGGAGAATATTGGCCACATGCTCGGGGTTCAGCTGATCGCCATATTTGGGGTCGGGAAGGAATTTTCCTCCGGGGTAGATTGGCAGAGGCCCTGGAGGTTTTTCGCCTTCCTCCGAGCATGGGGCAGGGGTCGTTTGCTAGAGGATTATCTGCTGCTTGAAGTCGCCAAATCAGGATTTGGGGACTTCAACAGCTGAGTCAAGGGTGAGAGTTATTTCAGGGGTGAGTGGGTCAACTTTTGTGGCCTGCATCATGCAGGAGGTCAGACTAGACGATCATAATGGTCCCTTCTGATCTTAAGTTCTATGATTCTATGAAGGCACTGGGGTTATGCTAAATGACTAGACCAGGAGGGGGCCCCTGCTCCTTCTGCTGCTTGGCTGCTTCTGCATGATTAGCCTGTCCCAGCACTCATGACAGCCCTTCCATTGATTTCAATGGGCCTTGGATATACTGCAAGCGGAGTCAGAAGAGCGATTCTCCCCCAGTCTGTAACCGAGCTGGGACTCAGCATCCGCACCACATGCGTGGATGAGTGGCCTGGTCCGGACAGAGTCAGAAGCGAGAAATGGCCCAAACCAGCCAAGCTTTCAAATTGCTGCTGACACTAGCTCTTTAGCGAGCCCTGGATTTACAAAAGCTGCCCCCACCCCTGGTAAATGCAGCAAGTCACTTGAAAGCATTGACTGGAGCAGGAACGTGCGACTACCTTTCAATCAAGGTGACATGGACACGTCATGCCAGCGATCCTCCGGTAACATGGTTTGCTTTGTAAATCCCCCCTTTGCACCTGAGGTGCAGTACAGCCCGTCTAGCTGTCCAGTCATGCTGGACATGGCTACAAAGCCTGCTGTCCCGTCTCAGCGGGCTCCTGGTTTGCCATACGGGCCCAGGGCCAGCGCAGTCGAGCGGTGCCCAAGGCACAGAACAGCAGTGGGGTGTTCTCTGGATCAGGCTCAGACAGTGACAGTCCCAGGGGGTGTTTGTGGTCAGGCATGGACAGCAGGTTACATCAGGAGAATTCTTCACGGGTGTCTTTCTTGTGGCGTCTAGGCAGCATAATTTGCCCTAATGGAACCAATGTATAATGTAAGTACAATGCAGCTAAGCAGTAATTACTCTGGTGGCTGCGCTCCCTTCAGTTCAAGTATTCCTCAGTTCATGGCTTTCTGCGCAGTGCTGAGGCAGATACTTTATACAAACTCTACATATGAAAATCAGATGTAGCCGCAGCTGTTTACGTCTGCTATAGCCCTGTGACACGCATGATTTGCCGTGCACCCACCCCACCCCCTTTCCCCGGCCAGACCCAGCAAAGGGACGAGGGCGAGGGGATGAGACGCTGCATTTGCCAAACTTCGCCAAAGCAAACCCACCATTCCTGGCACTGATCAGTGTGTGAATTCTCACACACAGTCCTGGAGCTAAACCACCACTGCCTATGATAGGGTGACCAGATAGTAAGTGTGAAAAATCAGGATGGGGGTGGGGGGTAATTGGCACCTATATAAGAAAAAGCCCCAAAAATCGGGACTGTCCCTATAAAATCGGGACACCTGGTCACCCTAGCCTGTGAGGACTTGAAAGGAACACAGCAGGGGAGGTTTCTTATCCCCACGTGCTCGTCACCCAGAAACAGTGATACGACTCGCTGCCAGAAGGTCAGTGCAGAGGCAGACACAGGTGGATTTGGCCAAGACCAAACCAAACCAAAGCACACAACCAGTTGTCCGGGGCGAAGGTGGCGGGAGAACCTGGCTGGAGAACCTGGTTTGCCAGACAGACACTAGCAAGGATAGTCTAGGTTCTGTGGGGGAAATTCAGCTCTGTGCAGAGAGGCAGGAGGCGCCCGCATCCTGGGACTGGCCTTCTGCACAGAGGTGAATTTTACCCTCCCAGAGCAATTCCCTGGTGCAGGGAGCCCTGGACAGTATTTGGTCCTGCCATGAGGGCAGGGGACTGGACTCGATGACCTCTCGAGGTCCCTTCCAGTCCTTGAATCTATGAATAACCAATGCACTCTCCACAGCTTACCACATGGTAGCAAACATCCATTCACACTCACGCGATAGCAACTGATTCATGCCATCTGCTTCAGATGCAAAATTCCCTTGGCGACGGCTTTCCTTCTGTGGAGATTCCCTTTGGGGAGGGCTTTCCTTCCGGGGAGTGACAAGGGGCCATGCTCTGGAGGGGCAAGGACCCAGTGTATAGACGGGGTTAATGTCAACAGGAACACTCTGGTTTAGGCATCTGCAGTTTCATCATGGCTTTATTAAAAATTTAAATCACAAATTACAACATTCACCAGGGAAGAGTTGCTTTCCTACCAATTACAGTTAATAGAAGAAAATTAATGTACCAATTAATATGGCTGCTTTTAAAACTCAGTCTAATATGTTAAATACTGTTCCTGCCTCTATAAATGCAGCGAAATTACACAGTGATCAGGATAGGAGCTAATAAAGTTTTGCTTCTCTGTACTTAAACTATGTGGCATCACTGACTTAAGGCACAGGAAAAAGGAGATTATTTAACATTTTAAGGTTTGTAAGACTCATAAATCATTTCATACATGCCATGTTTGTTGAAAAGGATAGAATACATTCAATTTTACAGTATATTAAACTTCATCTAATTTGAACGTAAGAACAGACCAGCAAAATAAATGACCAATTTCTGAAGCAGAAATTACCATTTGGCTGCTGCCATTATGAAGCTGCTGGTATTTTATCATGTTCTTAGCATAATATTGCTTGTCTATTGATGCATAGTTATAATGCTAGTCCAAATTAGAAGGCGGTGAAAGAGGAGAGTGCAGAGTTTTTTTTTTAATAGGCATCATTTGTCAGATGTTATTTCAGAGGTCTTTGCACTGACGATAATATGCAGATTAAAGCAGAAGTAAACAGCAAAGGATAAAAGGAGGAAAAAGCAAAAAGGGAATGAAAATTGTATACTGTTTTGGCTGCAGCAAGTAAGAGGCAGACAGGTGGACGGGACCCCAGTGGGCACAGATAGCAGTAATTAATCTGGTTTGAAGGGTTTCTGCTGAAAACTCTGTGGTCTTCGACAAAGAGGGAATCCTCCTTTGAATTTCAATGCTGAGTGGAGACCATGCACATAGAGACACTCCACTTGGGGAGCAGCGCAAACGTGACTGGCTGTGCCCAGCCCCCTGCACAGAGGTGCGCAGAGCCCCCCTCCCCCACTGCTCACCAGCCGCAGGAACCACAGATCTGAGTGCAAATAAAAATTATGTTTAGTTTGCAAACCGAGAGGTAGGTATTGCCGTCCTTTAAAGTGTATTGTTCTGCTGAATTTGGGATTACAGCGGCAATGTGTTACGGTAAGAGAAAGCAAATCCAGCATGACAATGGAAAGCCATGAAACAGGTGGCTTTGCCCCCATGAGACCCAGCATTCCTATGGGGGAAATCCCAGGCCCCCATGGAAGGGTGTACAGGGAACTCTCAGGGAAGCCCTGGAATTTCCAGTCCCCCAGAGGGGGGGCAGGAAGAAACAGGGAGTAGCCCACCGAGGCCATGTGGTGGCCCTTTCTCTAGGAGCCACTCCTCTGGAGTGGGAAGAGTGGCTCCAATCACCAGTCCTGCAGCTCCTCCATGGGCCACCACCTCAGCCATTTGTCTATAACTGCACACAGGCTCACCCGTCAATCACGCATCACGGCGCTGCCTGTGCAGCAACTCAGGAGCCTCCGAAGGGCTGGAGTTCGGGTCCTGCTGGGTATAAGTTCAGGTGTTTTCCTGAGCAGTCCAGGTCTCAGGAGCCCACAGCTTTGGGCGGGGGAGACTTGGCTCCTTTTCAGAATGTCCTACACTTCCGATCCCAGCTGGAAAGGGGTGTGGAAGCAGGTTTCCAAAGAGGACTGGAAATGAGGTTTGGTTGGGTTCTGCCAGCAGACAAAGTTTTGCAGGGGGGATTCCAGCCCCTTTGCCCATTTCGCCTATGAGGCAGCTGCAGTTTGCAAGCTATTGTCTCTCAGGGTGAGTTTGTCTTCGGGGCAATTCATCAAGTTCTTGTCTGCTGAAAGCAGAACGGGTTGCCACTGTGAAACCCAATCTGAACCTCTCTCTTCAGCACATGGAAAGGGAACACACCTCTGTTATTGTGCCGGCTGAAACCGAATGAATTGCACACCCTTCGCTCCCAAAACTGCAAACCTGTGCGCTAGGCTCTAATGTGCTATAACAGATTTCAATTGCTTTCTAACCTTCAGCGCGATGATGTGACATTATACTCTGCTGTCAGCGCTTGCCAGCATGCTCCTACTTTTAGTTCTCCTGTTAAATATGGTCTTTGTTGCGCTTCATTGATCTCTGAGCATATTCTGCTGTTTACAACTTTGATAATCTTTGTGTAATCTTCAGGGGTAATTGAATTCCTACAGACGTAGCTGAATTTTAAACTCCTCACAGATTTAAACATGTTGAAATGCCACGATATGAAAGTCAAACCTGAAGGAAGAGAGAAGCTCGCTCTCAACTTCTTTGCTACAAACTAGGCCAGGAGGTGAGCTGGTGCCAGTGAGGAGGGGAAGTCATTAATTTGTTAGGAGACACAGCTCTGGCCTTGGCTTTATTCGAGGGGATGCAGGAGGGCCTCGTTCAGGCCTCTCTTCCTCAGGCCAGATAAATGGGCCTCTCTTTGAATGAACTAGTAATGGCCCTGGGGCCTCAAGTGGAGATGTCTCTGCCAGGCAGCTGGAGAGAAGGAACCACCTGCCTCCCCCAGGGAGATGGAAGCAGGAGCAAGATGGGGCAATAGTCAGCCAGCCAGAGGGAAGTCGCTGTGGCCCCTTTCTAGGCAGTGCCATGAGGAAGCTGGGATATACCGGGGGGGGGGGGGGGGGGGGGGGGGGGGGGGGGGGGGGGGGGGGGGGGGGGGGGGGGGGGGGGGCATGAGGGAAGCTAAAAGACCAGCAGGGTCCCAAGCTGGTGACAGCGGCGCTGCTTACAAATGGAGCTTTGCATTTCCACACGCACAACACCCAGGTTGAGGGACGGACGCTATGCAGCAGGCCAAGAAATGCCTGGTGCCGGAGCCTGGACTGCTTCGCTCCAGCTGCTGATTCTGGGGAGGAGGAAGCACCCGCTCATTGGTTCGAGTTGTGGGAGGGAAGATGACAGACATGGCACTGCGCACAGCTGGGGCAAGGAATCATGGCCGCGTTTCTGCTAATGGCTGCAGTAGCTCAGTCCCAAGACTGACACTTTCCCGTCTCGGGATCCCTGGGAGGATACACTCAGACCTGTCCCCCCTGAGGAAACAACCGCTCGTTTCTGCTTCTCTTACCTCCTGCCTGGAGCCTCTCCTTGGACATCTCCCAGCAGGGACCCACCCCACACTGGTCACAGTCCATTTAAAATGCTCCTGCTGGGATTTTAACTCCGACTCGGACACCTCCTCCCACTGCGCCTGCTCGGAATCGTTACGTTGGTGTTTTACCAGACGCCAGATGGATTTTTAAGGCCCTTGACGGACTCTTCTTTAGCGAACTGATGGCAGGTCGGCCCTTTGCTGATGCCTGGAACCAACTCTGAGCCATCAACTACCTCCCACCAGGCAGCAGCTCCCACCAGCATTTTTAAAGCCAAGTGTGAGATGGTTTGGACCCGCACTGGGTTAGAACAACATACTAAACACTGAGTGCAGCCAAACCCAGATTGAGCGCCGCTGTCGTGGGTGCTTTGGGGGATGGCTGGCTCCGTGGAGTGCGAAAGGAACATCAAGGCTTCCACGCGGTGAGTCACCAGTCAGGGCCGGCTCCAGGCACCAGCTGAACAAGCAGGTGCTTGGGGCGGCCACTCGGGAGAGGGGCGGCACGTCCAGCTATTCGGCGGCGGGTCCCTCACTCCCGCTCGGAGCGAAGGACCTCCCGCTGAATTGCCGCCGCAGATCGCGACTTGTTTTTTTTTTTTTTTTTTTTTTTTTTTTTTTTTTTGCTGCCTGGGGCCGTCACCAGTGCAAATTCAGCCTGGCTCAGCTAGCAGCACCTGAAATTCATTCCCAAGCAGCAGTTGTAGCCTGAGATGAGCTGGCAGCTGATTGGGGGCCGGGCCAGCGCAACCCATTAGGCGACCTAGGCAGTCGCCTAGGGCGCTGCTATTTCGGGGGCGCCGGCGCCAGCCGGCCGTGGAAATTTGGGGGCGGGACCTTCCGCCGCCGCTGTCAGGGGCGGCATTTCGGGGGCGGGACCTTCCGCCGCCTAGGGCGCTGGAAAAGCTGGCGCCGCTTCTGATTGGGGGTCTCAGTCCAGTCCCTAGTGGATGGATGCAGATCACCAGGGCCACTGACTGGCCCCTTGTTGGCAGCCCCAGCAGAAGCCAAGGACTGTGATGTGTGCGAAGTCTCTGCTCCCACCCAGGGACGGGATACGTGGGCAGAGGGACACGGGGCAGTTTTCGCTGCTGCCGACAGGGCTCGGCATGTCCTGGGCACGTGGGAACGGACGCCTCCCAGCCTCGTCAACCTGGCACCTTTCACCAGCACTTAGCGTCTCTAAAAAGCCGAATCCGAGCGAGGTGCCAAGCGTTGGTCTGGAGGCACTGTGTGAGGGGAATAAGCTCTCGCAGCCCAGCTCGGCTGATAAGGCCTCCCACACCCACTGCAGTGTGTGAATTAAAAAGCAGAACTATAATGAGACTTTACTTTAAATTCCATAAAAAGTCAAGCTAATCAGCGACTGAACCTGTAATTGATTCTTTTGCTAGTTCAGTACTTAATGCTACATGCGAAGCAATAGGGTTTTACAATTCACTAGCACTTCACTTACAGAGAATTAAGCAATAAAAATCCATTCTGAGCACAAACAGTGAGAGGGGAGCCACGCTCGCTAATAAGCGAATGAGCCAATAAAGTGACTCAACGCTCACATCGATCCTTTGTTTTTCAAAACCTCTCTCTCGGCGTGATGCGGGGAGATGCTTTAATGGACTCCAGCGGGGTCTGAAAACTCCCCCAAACACAAGACTCTGGCCTAGGACGAAGTTAATAGAGTCAGAAATGCCAACAGTTAGTGGCTGAATCGAGGTGGGTTGGTGCTGAGGGGGGGCTCCCCATCACGATGCGGGGCAGGATCAAAGCCTGAGGTCCCGGCACTGCCACGCTCAGGAATGTGCAGTTAGTACAGGGAAGTCCCTGGTATTTGCAGTGAGATCAGCAGAGCCCCGGCCAGTGAGTGGTGCCAGCTAGAGTGAACATAGGGGCGGGTGGATCAGGAAGCCAGAGAAACATCAGCACTTTCCCAAAGGCCGGGTGCCCCATAATGCCAGAGGTAGGGCTGATGGATAGAGTCCACATATCAGAGTTCATCCCGACAGCTGGGAGCCAACCCGCCTGTTCTGCTATCAGGCACATGTCCCCGTCACCAGGCCAAGGGCGCGAAACGTTGTTTTGAGCTGGTAAAAACATGTCAGTTCTGTGGGAAATTTCAAAAATATTGTTTGTTTCAGTCGTGGGCACGGTGCATGAAATTTTTCAATGAAAAACTAAGCCCTAAAGGCTGGGGGGAAATAGTTTTTTGAAAACCATTTTTGGTAAAAAAAAAAAAAATTCCAGATTTGTCAAAAAAATGGAAAATGTTGAAATTTTGAATGAAATGGAAAATGTTGATCAAAACTAGAATTTTCCGTGATATTCACTTTTGTAAAAACAAAACAAAACATGTTTTGACCAGAAGCTCTGCTAGTGGTTCTCAGCCCAAACCCCATCCACAATCCCTGGCTCCACCCACAGTCCCAGAGAAACCAGAAGCTGCTGCTGATTGACCAGCACTGAAATAGTTACAGTACTGACAGTTACATGGCCATCATTAGGGTTCAGAGTACTGCTCTCCTCCTGTCACTCCCACGCTCACGCGCTGCCATCAGCTGGTCCCCAGAGGAGAGGGCCTTTGCACCATGGTCTGCTCTTCTCAGGGCAGCTGGTGAGCAAACGCTTCTCCACACCCGCAGCTGTGCCTGCAACTGCCACCATTCTCTCTCACTCAGCCCTTTGTAACAACTGGAGGGCCAGACTTCTAACTGCTTCGCTTTGCAGCCCAGACTGGACTCGGCCGATTCCCCATCTCTGTCCCACCAGCGCAGGAGTGGGGAGTGAGAGCGCCGAGCAGCCTCACAGCTCACAATTGATAAACTGCCAGTGCTTTATAGCTCTCTGCGAAGGGTTATTTCTCCTCCAGGAGCATGGCTAACAGGCCTTGGCTTTATTCGAGAGGATGCAGGCGGGAGCCGATTGCCAAAGATTTCATACTAACCCCAAACAAAAGTGGCGTCAGTTTATTTTCCAGACTCCTCTGGGCCTGCTCACACCACTCAGCAGGTTAGCAAGGCTGTTATCTGCTCACCAGGGTGCTGGCATCAGTGCGCAGGGATGTCAGACGGGGAGCAGCTGGCAGCCCAGGCTAGTGAGCGAGGCTGTGGGGAGCAGGGACCCCTCCCTGCTTAGGCCACACAGGGGCATAACTGGTTAGAAGACCCTAGGGTTCTGGACCCAAGACAGAGGGTTTGTCTTGGGTCCAGCACTATTCAATATTTTCATTAATAACGTGGATAATGGAGTGGAGCGGATCCTTATAAAATGTGTGGGTAACACCAGCCTGAGGGAGGTTGCTAGCACTTTGGAGGACAGGATTAGAATTCAAGATGACCTTGACAAATTGGAGAATTGGTCTGAAATCAACAAGATGTAATTCAATAAAGACAAGGGCAAAGTACCTTTCTTAGGAAGGGAAAAATCAAATGTACAGCTACAAAATGTGGAATAACTGGCTCGGAGGTAGGATGCTGACAAGGATTTGCGGTTTATAGTGGATCACAAATTGAATATAAATCAACAATGTGATGCTGTTGTGAAAAAGGCTAATATCATTCTGGGGTGTATTAACAGGAGCATTGTATATTAAACACAGGAGGTAATTGTCCCGCTCTGCTCAGCACTGGTGAGGCCTCAACTGCAGTCCTGTGTCATAGAATCATAGAATATCAGGGTTGGAAGGGACCTCAAGAGGTCATCTAGTCCAACCCCCTGCTCAAAGCAGGACCAACCCCCAACTAAATCATCCCAGTTCTGGGCGCCACACTTTAAGAAGGATGTGGACAATTTGTCCAGAAGAGAGCAACAAAAAACAATGTAAAAGGTTTGGAGAACCTGACTAATAAAGGAAAGGTTAAAGGAAAAACTGGACACGTTTAACCTTGAGAAAAGAGGGCCAGAGGGGGGAACCTGACAGGGGCTGTTATAGAGAGGACGGTAATCAATTATTCTCCATGTCCAGTGAAGGTAGGACAAGAACTGATCAGCTTAATCTGCAACAAGGGACATTTCAGTTAGATATTAGGAAACACTTTCTAGTTCTCAGGGGTAGTTAAGCTCTGGAACAGACTCAAGGGGAGGTTGGGGAATCCCATCATTGGAGGTTTTTATGAACAGGCCGGACAAACACCATCAGGGATGGTCTAGGGTCACTTGATCTTGCCTCAGCACAGCAAGCTGCACTAGATGTCCTGTCAAGGTCCTGGCAGCCCTATGTGTCTATTATTCTCTGACGAGACATCAGGGGAAGAATCCAAGGTTGGCAGGGCTAAGGACAATGAGGTGGAGGGTTTTTTAAGTGTACTAGAAACAACTGAATCCTGGCAGTGGTGTAGGCCCATGACTAGGTGGAGATGGTTAATAATGATGTAGAAAAGGCAGGAGTGTTCAATAAACACTTTTGTTCTGTATTTGGAAAGAAGCAGGAGTACATACTCATTTCACATGAGGATGATGAAGTACTTTCCAGTCCATTAGTTACCAAGGAGGATGTTAAATAACTTGTATTAGGGATGAACATGTTTAAATCAGCAGGCTCCAGTAGCTTGCACATAGGACTGCTAAATGAGATGGCCGAGGGGATCCCTGGCCCATTGATTTTAATTTTTAATAAATATTGAAATACCAGGGAAATTCCAGAAGACTGGACGAGTGCTAACATTGTGCCACTATTCAGAAAGAACAAGATGACCCAGATAATGACAGTCAGCCTGACATCAATCCTGGGCAAAATAATCGAAAAGCTGCTATGGGATTCAATTAATAAAGAATTGATAGGTAGGAATATAAGTTAATGCCAGTCTACATGGTTTTATGAAAAATAGATCTTGTCACATAAAACAGATTTCATTCTTTGAGGAGATTACAAGTCTGATTGATAAAAGTTCATTGTACAGAGAGAATAGACTTTTGTAAGGCATTTGATTTACAACGTTCTATTCAACCACACACCATTCCATGAGAGATGAGCATTATACACTATCAACAGAGCACATGTTAAACGGAGGAAGAACCAGCTAAATGACGGATCTCAACAGATAGTTCTCAGTGGGGAATCATCCATCTAATGGGGTTTCACAGGGATCAGTAGTAGGCCGGATACTATTCACCATTTCCAGTAGTGATCTGGAAGTAAATACAAATTACTGCTGATAAAACTCATGGATGGCCCAGAGATTGGCAAAGGGGTTTATAAGGTTATAAGAAGCCTCCGATAAGAAAAGGACTGAGGAAGTGTGTTATACACCGACACCATCTACTGGATACTCTCAGAAGCTGAAAAGAAAACTAAGCTGAAACCTGAGTGCCCAGACTGGCCAGTGCCAATAGAAAATAAGAGAATTGCCTTCCTCCAAGGGACCCAGAAACAGAGTACATAAACCTGAGGCCACCAAGTGGAGACCAGAGTCTGTGAAGCCCTGCAGACAGGACAGCCTTCCCCCTCCTCCAGAGTTACAGGACTAAGAGGAGGAGTTGCTGAATCCACAAAGAAGCTGCAGAATCCAGAAGTGCTATCGGACCCTGAGCCTGGCCCAGTGAACAGGCCTCCCCCGGGGTTACAGGACTAAGAAGTGCAGAGATTTCATTTCATAGATTCTCTCTCTCTTTCTGTTCTTTAATATAAATAACACATTATCTTGTTGAGCCTACACTTTCTAGTGAGACGTCAAGTAAGCATATTTTGGAATTTAACTAATGTTGTGTGTGTGTTCTTTGTAAACCCGACCAGAGTGGCCTGAGAGAGACTTAACTTGAAGCAATTGCTTTTGATATTTTAAAACTTGTCCCTTATGCCAAATAATTCCAGTTGCAGGGACCACACGCTTGATGATTATCAGTAAATGTAATAAGACATCTTGGCAATTTGTATTGTTCCTTGATATAACTGCAGGATCCCCACACTGGTCATGGTTAATCACTTACAAGACTGCCTGTGTATTTTGTGTTCAGAGAACATGGGTTGTAGCTACACTTGACTGATGAACTGTCGATCGTTTACTTACGTCATTCTGGGTGAATTAATAAACTTTTTGATTGCACAGAACAACAGGACAGGTTGACCTGAGAAGAACCTAGTGTTCAGTTATTAAGGTAACGCTCCGTGGACTCATTTAAAAGGGGATATCCTCATTAAGTCCCATCACAATATTGGCTACAGCATTTAGCACACTGGCAAATCTAGTTAGTTAGATTTCAGCTTTAAAATCTAGCTGGCACCTCAGCAAGTTCATAAAATGGGCCCTTTTCTATTGACACTTCCCTCCAAACCTGTGCCCATGGCTCATAAGGGGCCATGCCAGAGGTTTGAAAAGGTTTTACGATGCTTCTGTGTCTCCTTGTTCTGCCTGGGACTGGAAGAAAGAGTTGAAATGACCTCAGAGGCCATTCTTGTGGCATTTCTGGCCCGACAGGAAGGCAGGGGACTGGGCATCTGGCAGGAAAAACCTTCCCTCACCAGGATCCCAGAGCTCCAGGTACAGACAGTTTGGAGACACATTGGTATTCGTCCAAACTGAATCTCTGGAACACCTGGAGGTTCACAACCCCCGCTGCTATAGGCACCGACTCCATGGGTGCTCTGGGGCTGAAGCACCCACGGGGAAAAAGTGGGGGGTGCTGAGAACCCACTGGCAACCCCCCCATCAGCTCCCCTCTTCCCCCAAGTGCCTCCCGCCCACTGGCAGCCCCACTGATCAACTCTCCCCCCTCTCTCCCTGCGCCTCCTGCCTGCTGCAATCAGCTGTTTCGCGGCGTGCAGGAGGCTCGGGGGGAAGGGGGAGGAGCAAGGGCATGGCGCGCTTGGGGGAGGGGGCAGACCAGGGTAGGAAGAGGCAAGGCAGGGGGTGGAGTTGGGGCGGGAAAGGCAGGGTGCGGGCGGGGGCTTGGGAGAAAGGGGGAGGTGGGGGCAGGAAGAGGCAGAGCAGGGGTGGGGCCTGGGACAGAGCCAGGGGTCAAGCACTCCCCCGGCACATTGGAAAGTCGGCGCCTGTGCCCATTGCTACCAACCCTCTCCACCGAATCCAAGACTCGGGACACGAATAAGAGTCTTAGGAGCTTTGAGTCTTTGTCCCAACTGCACTCAGAATTCCTCTGAGGACATTTCCCCTACAGCACGGAGCGCCTGATCGGAGAGGTTCTCGCTAAGACCTAGAGCCTTCAACCATGAAATTATATGACTCTACCTTGACCTCAGTTTTTCTGCAGTTAATGTCTCTGGCAGAATATAAACTGCCGCTCAGGGCTGTTTTTCTGACTCAGCCAGTCACTAGGAAATTTACAAAATCTCAGAATGTTTCTTGGGTGCCTTTATCAGACATCTTCTCCCCTAACTCAGACCCTCAGTCAGCAGAGCAGCTTCATAGCCATGCACAGGTGCCGGCTCACCAGAGCAGCTCTGAAATATCACTTCCTCATCCCATCTTTGCTTGCATCTCGGTGCTTGGAGAGGTGCATGAAGATCTCTCTGCAGAGTCCTGGGAAAAGCCCAGCTCCACCCCCCCAAACCCAGTACCGCTGCTCAGGACACACAGAGCACAGCATCGTTCCCGGCTCGCTCCTCCACCCCAAAGAGCTTTGACCCGGCTGTCACTGTGGACCACAGCAGAAGTGCCCTTGGTGTCAATGGGAGAGCCAATGGAAACTGGCTGCACATCTCTGGCCAACTGGGATAGTGTGTGCGGCTGCTTGGTGGAGCTCTGTTCCCAGTGACCCAGGAAGGGGGGCAGGGTTTGGATAATAACCTCAGCGTGGGATGCTGGAGATACTGTCCTTATAAGACCTTTTCCTGTAACCATAATAGGAGAGCAGCAGCCGTGAGCTGAGAAGCAGGAAGTCACGTCCTCAGATTCCAAGGGCTAGAGGCTAGAACGGCCCAGCAGAATGAATCTTATTCATAGAATCAGATTATCAGGGTTGGAAGGGACCTCAGGAGGTATCTAGTCCAACCCCCTGTTCAAAGCAGGACCAATCCCCAGGCAGATTTTTGCCCCAGATCCCTAAATGGCCCCCTCAAGGATTGAGCTCACAACCCTGGGTTTAGCAGGCCAATGCTCAAACCACTGAGCTATCCCTTACACACCCCCAGGAGGGGACAGGGGCTGGTGCCATTCCTGAGACCGCAGCTCAGATCCCCTAGGAAGGTTTGTGAGGAGCCTCACCAAACCAGCCCAGTTAGTGGTTATGGGTTTAGGATTTTCCTATGAGGCAAACTCGGCGTGTCTGGCAGAGGAAGGGTTGCACAGCAGCAGAGTTGCCGATTCTTGAAAACTCCAGGCTTTTCCTGTCACTATCAATATTTCCAGAGGCATCTATCTGATCTTGCAGGGAAATTGATGTCGAGAGAACGCCAATGCCATCATCAACTTAATTCAAAAACTCAAAGGGAGCTTGAAACATTTTATAACATGTCGGGGCCTTTGTGGAAGGGTTATTGCATCTTCTGGGTTTCCATTTCCTATGTTTTGGGGGGAGGTAAGATCTAGAAATATTGTAATCCATTCACTTCTGGCTACTTAAACCTTTTCTTTAATAGCCCTGCTAAATGTGGATTAGATTTAAACCCCCATCTCTGCACCAGCAGTATTTATATGCAATGTTAAAAAAAGAGAAGCTTAGCTTCCCCAAGTGGTAATTACCCCTCGCTGTCAGAGGCGAGAGAGAGACTTGCTACGTTATTCTTGGGGCCATTTCCCAGCGTTGCCCCTCTCAGCTGAAGCAGCACAAGCACTATTTACTCTCATTGCTGGATTCTTCATTTGGGGGTTGCAAAGCGTGACTTGGTGATGCCTGCACCTCTTCCAGTGTTATTGATTTTTCTTTTGGAATGAGATAAGCGAGCAGCACGGCCGCGTTACGCTGGGGACTGCCAGACAGCTGGGCCACGCGCACGGTTCACGCTGAGCGGAGGGGGAAGGGCAGCGCCCCTCAGTCTCCGTGCAAAGTGCACAGGGACTGGAAAGGGGCGCACTGGGCGAGGTCACGCAGACAGGACTGGCCCCCGCGTTACAATCTCCGAGAGGAGAGAATCCAGCCGCTAGGCCTTGGAAAGAAAGTGCAGTGGGGCCGTGGGGCCAGGGTTGCCAATTTTGGTTGGACGTATTCCTGGAGGTTCCATCACATGCCAATCTTTAATTCCTAGAGACTCCAGGGCAATCCTGGAGGGTTGGCAACACTACTTGGAGTCAGACATTTCCCACCTTCATGCCAGCAGCAGGTTTTGTTGGGCCTGACTGCGTTCGTGCGAGTGTTTCCTGGAGATGAAAGTGCCAGCTAGGAACACAGTCAGCTCAGCTGCACATCAGGCTCTACCTGCCCAGGCCTTCCCAGCACTCCCTGCATCCCCCTGGCCCTGGGGAAACACAGCCAGGATGGCCTGGGCCTGCCTCTCCTGTTCACATCCTCCTCCTCCCCTCAGTGCAGGCCTTCGCCAGAGCTCCCCTGCAGGGCTGCTCCTCTGGGCAGCTGCTGCCGACTTCCCCCGCTCTAGTGACCTTCCCAGTCCTTCAAAAGGCAGGGTCAGGATTTCAGTGGGAAGCCCTTGAACCGTCCCTTCTGCCCCCTCTTGACGAGGGATTAATCCCCTCACTGGAGTGGGGGAATGGCTCTGTAGACACACACCCCACCCTGCTGTCACCCTTTGTCTGCGATCTCAAAGCCCCTGATACCCGAGAACACACTAGCCCCGCGCTAGCACAGACCTGACTCATGGATTGAGCCTGTCTCCTCTCCTCTCTTTGCTTTGCTTTGCCTAGCCTAGCCCAGCCCAGCCCAGCCTCTGAGCACTAAGAGCCCCTGAGAACTGCCCAGAGGCAGCTGTCTCTCCCCCTTTTATAAACTGAGATCCCAAGAAAACCTGGCCCCGCAGAGCCCAGCCTGGTTCCCAATTAACCTAATTGGCAGCAAGCTTCACCCCTCTCCCAATCAGGACAGCAGATCCCTGCTCAGCACAGCCCAGGTCCCAAAGCCCTTCAAAAAACTCCTCCCCAGTGACCTGGCCTGTAAAACACTTTCCAGGTAAAAGCCCCTCATGAGGAGCACAGGACCCCCCGCAGGGGCCGGGCCAGGAGGTGGACATGGGCCTCAGCTGCTTGTCCTGAGATTTTCCCTGTTGGGGATGGGTTTTTAAGGACTCGGGGAGTCCTTAGAGGATCCCAGTGCTGTGTGAGCTGGTCTCCTCAGCCTGTTTCAGCCCCTCCCCTCTGGAAGAGCATACAAATCCCTGACCGGCTGTAATCTGGGCCCCGGCAACAGCTTCGGCAGGTGTTAAAAAGGCCAAGGAAAGAAAAAACAAATCCCAGTGCTGGGTTTTCTCCCCCAGTCCTACCAGTGCTGAGCTCCAACTCCGCCCCCACCCTCAACCCCCCCCGAGCACTGTGCTGAGGCCCCTCAAACCTGACCTGTAGCCAACCCCCTGCATCCCCCCCAACCCCCAGCTCGGCCAATGCCCCACTCAGTCCTGCTCCGCCGTCCCCTCTGCTAGTCCAGTCACTGAAAGGAAGCCGGTCTAGCGACTAAAGCACAGAGCGAGGACTCAGCAGATCTGCCATCTGCTCCCACCCCGGCACTGATGCACTGTGTTACTTTGGGCAAATTGCTCTGTGCCTCAGTTTACCCCCTCTCGAGTGAGATAACACTGCCCTGCCTCACTGAGTTTGTGAGGCTAGTAAAGCCCCCCATGTTCTCCCTGTAGCTGGTGTTAGAACAGGGTGAAGTCTGGTTAGCTGAGAGTCTGCGATTTACATAAAGGTCTGGGAGAGGGCTGAACCGCTTCTCACCTGGGACTTGCTAGGCTCTGAATCCAGCTCTCTGGTGGTGAAACTGAATCCCTTCTCATTTACACCAGTCTGAAAGCAGAGTAGTGCCCGTGGCACGTACCCCCGCCTGTCTGAGAGCAGAGCTGGCTGAAAGGGCCAGGGACACGAGTCATGAGCGCTCAGCGCATGCCGGGATACTGGTGTGAGGGGCGGCCCAGGTGTCTCCAGGGGTACAGTGACCATGTACAGGAATCCCTGGCACTGTACAGACGCACGGGGCCAGGCCCGGCCCCAGGCGCTCCCGGTAGGAGCTATTTCTGCAGAGGTCCAGCTCCAAGGGTTTCCCAGGAATTCTGCTGCCAAGGGGTTGTGCCCCTCCCTCACTCCATGGGTGAGACCGGGGCTCGTCCCCTCTGCCCCACACATCTCCTGAGAGCCTTGGGGACCATGCACCCAGGGACCCGGGACCTCTGCATTGTCATCCAGCCCCTCCCCCCAATTTCCTAGGGCAGCGGTTCTCAAACTGTGGGTCGCCAGGGCTGGCGTTAGACTCGCTGGGGCCCAGGGCCCAAGCCCCACTGCCCGGGGCCGAAGCCCAAGCCTGAGGACTTCAGCTGGTGGTGGTGGGGCTCAGGGTTACAGGCCTCCCCACCTGGGGCTGAAGCCCTTGGACTTTGGCTCTGCCCCCGCCCTGCCCAAAGTGGGCTCAGGCTTCGGCCCCCCTCCTGGGGGTCCTGCAGTAATTTTTGTTGTCAGAAAGGGGTCACGGTGCAATGAGTTTGAGAATCCCTGTCCTAGGGCAACTACAGAGCGTGGCTGCTGCAGAAGCAAATTTCAAATCGAAAGACATTGAAACTCCTGCTTCAGGGCTGAAGCCAACCTGTAACTAGTGGAGACCAGGATCTTCATGGGGGAAGGCAGACTACCCCACTCGAACACTTCCCCCACAGTATCTGGTGCTGGCCACTGCACTGGATGGACCTTGGTTCTGACCCAGTCGGGCAGTTCCTCTGCTTGTATGATGCAGTTGCTCCTGGCTCAATCTGTCCTGAGCTGACTTAGAAATGGATAGCTGTTGGGCCAGAACCCCCATCTGCAGGTAGATGGAGCGACACCAGTTTACCCCAGTTAAGGATTTGGCCCTCTGCCTTCACAGGAGAGGGGAGAACAAAATGAATTTGCTCATGAGGT
The DNA here is from genome assembly GCA_003942145.1 of Platysternon megacephalum. Taxonomy (NCBI): domain Eukaryota; kingdom Metazoa; phylum Chordata; order Testudines; family Platysternidae; genus Platysternon; species Platysternon megacephalum. Next base: position 916,500 of record QXTE01000040.1, on the reverse strand, counting down.
CCAGCTGCTGCACCTGTACAGCTTATACAAACCCGGTATGACCAAGGCGTGGCCAGCCCCGCTGTGCCCGTTGCCCTGGCTTCTTACACTGCAGGGGTCTCTGGGGCAGAGTCCTTCAGACTTGGGAGTGCCCAGCATGTGCTGGGAGCCACCGTGCCAAACACAGACTGACAGTTCGGATTCTCCTTGGACGGGGAAGGGGAAATAGCTCCCATTCTGTTCATTCCTAACCTGCTTTTTAGTCTTTCATTTCCTGGCCCTCCGTTGTGAGTATCCCATGAGAAGAGCTAGGGGAGGCCACCCAATCCCACTCTGGCTCTGGCTGCGTCCCCTCCCTGTCCTTAATGTCGGCCCGGGTCTGTTTCTTGGGGAGGTGGGGGGGGGGGTGGACAGCTGTGCCCTCCAGTTGTTTTGAAGCATGCAGATTCCTTCCCTGGTCCAAAAGCTGCTTGGAAAGGAGCCTGAAATTGCTTTCTCTAGAATCTGTGCCTGACTGAATGCTGCTTGCCCTAGGTACATCAGAGTCTGGTTGGATTCCTTGCTTGTGTAAGGGCAGCGCTGCAGCACGTCAACCCGCTGTTCTCATTAGCCACGGAGATGGGTGCAGCGCTGGGGCTCTCGCAGGCTGCAGCAGCCGACGCCACCTTCTCCTTTCAATGGGCATGTTTTATACTTCTGACCTAATCAGCCCCCAGAACCCCAGGGGCATCGGCACGAGCTTCATTCTACAATCCGAGCGCTCACTGGGAACTCCAGAATCCTATGCCTCAGAAAGAGCAACAAGCCGACCCTGGGAAGGAAAGACCCATGACCACGGAGAACTGTACATTCGTGCAGCTTATTCCAGTCACATCGAGCCCAGGCCTGGGCCAAGATCAGTGCAGCCCAACACAAATATTGATGTTGGGAGGTAAAACTAATTCCCAGTGAATTCCTCTGGTCACACAGCTCTGGCGTTCATGCTGTAAAACTCCCACTGGGGATAGCTGGGATAGTCAAAGGCCCAGACACAAGAGCGTTTCAGCAGGTGGAGCTCACACAAAGGTGAATCCCTGACCAGACTACAGAGCGATTGAGAACTGCTGCCCTCTGCACCCGCTCTGCAAGGTTTGTCTGTGAGAGAGAAGCTGGGGGAGGTGATATCTTTTATTGGGCCAACTTCTGTGGGGGAGAGACAGGCTTTCGAGCTGCACAGAGCTCTTCTTCGGGTCTTTGGCAGCCAGGGTCTGAACCACTTTCTAGCTCGAATTCAAGCCTGGATTGAAATCTTCTCTTATACATTGGAAACAAAGCGGATTCATTGACGTTGGAACAATCTGAATGTTCTGAATTCCAAGAGGAGCCCAGGCAGGCAAACGCGGCTGGCAAAGAGGAAGCAGTACTAAGGGATCCTGCCAACAGGACTAGCAACAATTTCATCCTGCTGCCTCCTTCACAGTGCCTAATATTCCTGGCTGGCAACAGACCTCTTTAAACTAGTTTTTTGACCGGTTTCCACAAATCTGTCTGTGACCCGACTGGACCCTCCTCTGCGCATTGGTGGGGGAAAGGCCTGGATCCACCCTCCTGCCAGATGTCCCTCCTTACTAGGAGCTGGCAGTACCTGCAATAACTAGCAGGCCTGGGGCTTCAGGGTCTGCATGCTGCCAACAGCCCACTGTAAAAAGATGGCTCCGTACAGCAACCACGCAGGTGCCCTGGGCCAGCACATTTTGATCATGCTGCGGGATCCAAGTAAATGAGACGGTGCAGGCCCCGCTTCTGCACACAGGCCATTCTTGTTTATCAGCCTATTTTTCTTACCAGGAAATCTAGCATCACAATTAACCGTGGAGATGATCCTGGTGCCACGTTAACCTTGCCGAGTGTTTGCATGAGGGAGACAAAGCATGTCGCAGAGAAAAGCCTCCCTGGGGCAAAGTACAGTCAGACAGAGCAGCATTGGAATTCCGTTCAGGTGCAGACCAGGCCTGGCAAAATGCTGCTGAAATCTAAACACTGTCCTCCTTGGATCTAGTTACCCTTTGCCTGGCTCTGGTTGAGGGCAATGTTTGCCGGCTAAACAACGCACAGAGTGCAGGACCCAGGGCAGGTGCAGAGGCGCCCATGGCTGAGAATCTCCACCCTGGGCTTTGTGAGAATCAAGTTTTTAAGAGAAGTTTCACAACATATAGATTCATGTGAGTATGTCAAACCTCACTTCTCCGAAACCCCGGAGAGTGGCAGTGAATTCTGCAGGCTCTGGGGACTGGCATGTAAGAATTATGGAGACATTTAAAGGTGACACCATGAGAATACAACAATATGGACATATACATACTATGTATCTCTACATATAATAACTTTTGGTTACTGTACAGCACTCGTATGTGTTTAGTGTGTAGAAGTACAGCTTGAAATACAGGGTGCATGACTGTATGTATAACCTTTACAGGGATTATGTCTTGATACACACATCAGTTTGATAACACCAGCACCCGTTACATGCATCAGTCTGATTAATGCCTGGCTCACATGTGGCAGTCTGTGATAGGGGAATTGCAGTCTGCGAGAACTCCTGGGGTGCAGAAGAACAGTCTGGAAGTAGTGGAGGAGGGACAGTAAGCAGAAGACGTGAGTTCTAGTACAGGAGAGGGAAGGGCGGATGCACCATGTGGATGTGGGAGGCTGTATTGGAGGAATATTGCCCCATTCCTGCACAGCTTGCAAAGTATCCCAGAACCCCCAAGCCCTAGGCTGACTCTTGTCACAGGTGCGATTCCTAAACATCTTTTAATGCCTGAGGTAATTCCCAGGCAAGAGCGTTTGTTGCCTGTAGTTAAGGGGACTGGATCCAAAACGCCTGAGAACACTGGAGTTTTCTCAGATAATACAGATCTTATGAAGCCTGGACATTGCAAGTTAAAGGTCTGCCTTACCAACATACCACAGCGAGGCCAGCAGGAGATAGCTAGTGCGAAAATGGGATGTTCCATGAAACACTTGGAAAGAAATGGGGAAAAAAATATTTTTTTTAAAATGTTTTTATTGAAAATATCTATTTCTTTTACAAGAAAGAAAGAAAGAAAGAAAGAAAGAAAGAAAGAAAGAAAGAAAGAAAAAGTATTTTATCAATTTATTTTTTTTAACTGAAAAATTGGAAAATTTCAAACAAAGCTAAACATTTTGGGGAACAATCCAGTTTTCATTTTAAAAAGTTGAGATGGAAAATGTTAGACCGGTTCTAGTGTTAACCCTTTCGTGGTCACGGACGAGATGTTCTTCTGTTCTGACTGCCATAGACTGTCAGGCCAGAAGGAACCATTGGGATCAACTAGTCTGACCTAATAACATGGGCAAGAGACCTGCCCCCAGAGACTCCAGCATCAAGCCCAACAACTAGTGATTGAACTAGAATGTAGCCTTAAGAAACACTCTAGGTGGAGGAGAATTCACTGCACCCCTTGGAAGTGGTTCCAGTCGCTAGTTACTGTCACCGTTAGAAGCATGCACCTTATTTTCTGCTTGAACTTTGCTAACTTTAACTTCCACCCATTGGATCTTGCTGCTCCTTGGTCTTCTGTTCCGAGAGCTCCTCTCCCTGTATAGATCCTGTAAGCTGGGAGTGAGTCACTTCTCCACCTTCTCTTTGATGAAATAGTCTGAACCCCTTCAGTCTCTCCTTGTGAGATCTGGGTGAGCGAGCAGTTTAGGATGAGCACAGGGAGAGCAATTTGGGGTCAGCACAAACATATGATTCAGATTTATGTGTAATTAGCAGCACATTTCCCATGAGAATCCCTGCTGCACGCTGTAAAAATCTGGATGTCCCACTGTGGCTGTGGCTGTCGGGAAGAAACGCTTCTTGGGCAATGACCATGGTGCAGTTACCATATGAAAGATACGTGTGGAAGGGCCTTTGAAAGCCATGGCAATGATGCTCCACGATTGGTGGCCAGGAGCTGGGAGCAGAGCACTGTGGGTGCCTCCTGCACTCCCCTGGGGAATCTTTAGTTTGGCAGAGGCCCTCCGGGATTCTATTCCTTCCAAGAGGCAGAGGTGCTGGATATAGGGGTGCTGGGGGGGCTCCGCACCCCCTGGTGTGAAGTGGTTCCATCATATTCAGAGTTCACAGTTGGGTTAAATGGCTCTCACGCTCCCTCCTCTCCACTATACACATTGTTCCAGCCCCCTGCAAGCAGGGCCACTAATCACACTGAGATCAGCCCTTTTCCAAGTGGGTGTATTTAAGTGAAAGAAATTGTAGCACCAGGGCTGGGCAGGAGGAGACCCTGCTGGGCTGTGGCTTAGTAACAAATCAAACACAGCCCTGGACTTCATAAAACATGTTATCTATTAATGAGTCGGTGACCAGATTTCCCTGGTCAGCAGTCAGTCCTGAGAGGGGCTGGCTACTCAGCATGTGCTGTCAGATGAGAAGAAACCCTGCTAGAGTCTCTGCTAGAAAATGAGATTTTTCTCTTAAAATTCATGAAGGAAAATGGAATATAAGTTAACAAATAAGGGCTCTCCCTATTTGCATATATCACCGAGACTACTACAGTGTTTGCTATGAATTACTTAGCATAATGCACTTTAACATCAGCCCATTCAATAGCAGGTCACTGAAAATGTAAATTAAAGTGACACTGAAATGTGTTGGAGCATTTATTTATATTGTTCTCTTATTGTTAAAATGCATTTATGAAGGATAGTTCCAGGCACGCTTCCTTTCTTATTAACGAAAAAGCAGGTTAGTCAAAGTAATGCTAAATGTGATTTAACAAGACTGGAGCTACCTGGATTCAGCTGTTAAATGGCTTGTAAGTTTTAATTCTGTTCCCTGCTTGATTCTGGAGTAATGTGTCTTCTATGCGTCACACTCACAAACTGACTCCCTTGGAGTCAGTCCCACAGTTCGGGCTCAGTACTGCAGTTGCCCCACTGCGGCCAATGGGAGTGCTGCTGAATGTGGAATGGGGCTTAAAAATCCTGGCTGTGGGTGTGCAGTGGCAGTGGACAGGCGTGCAGTGGGTGTGCCGGGGCTGTGGGTGAACATGCAGTAGGTGTACAGCAGTCGTGAAGGGGCAGGAATGCAGTGGATGTGCCGTGGATGTGGGCGGGCATGCAGTGGATGTGCCGGGGACGTGGGCGGGCGTGCAGTGGATGTGCTGTGACTGTGGGTGGGCGTGCAGTGGGCGTGCAGAGGGTGTGCAGTGGACGTGGGCGGGCGGGGTCCCTCGCCCCATCGTGCCCAAAGCCACAGAGGGAGGGAGCCAGCCTCAGAGCCGGGACTGGAACTCACTTCTCTGTTCCTGTGACCTCACTGCCTCTCGCGCTGTCTGAGCTGCGCCCCTGGCAAGCACGCTGGCTCCTCGCCAAGGTGCAGCTTCAGGAGCTGGCGGGAGGGGAGATGGGTAGCAGGCCCAGAGCCGTCAGCACTGACCCTCCTCCCTCTCCAGCAAGCTGTCACCCCATGAGCCCTGAGCCAGCGTCCCCCAGGCCGAGCATTTAGTTAGTGGTGGTGGGAGTGGTGCTTCACTGGCCTGCCTTTAGTTAGGAGTTCCCGCCGCGGCCAGCGCTGGCGCTGCCCAGCTTTGGTGTCCCAGGGAATCACTCTCCCCAGCCCTGGCACTCTGGTTGTTCTGCCGGCTCATTTAGCCAGGCAGAAATTACAGCAAGATTTTAAAAGCTCTGTGTAATATTGTGCCTTGCAAATTCCCTGTCTGCAAAGCCAAGTGCATTTACAAAGGCAGGCCGGGTTGATCCCATTTTAAATTGTAGATTGGAGTTTAAGGATTCAATCTCGTGAGTCACCAGAGTCTGCCCCGAGTGCCAAGTGGAAAAGCTCCTTTCCTGTTTCCCAGATAAAATTGCTTTTCTAGGGCAGGTGCTGGTGGAGATGAGTTTATTACCCTGTGTTTGTCTCACACTGGTTTTACCAGTGCAAAGAGGAAACATGAGCGAGAACCCCAGCAAGAGGAAGGAGGCGAGATGGAAATCCCAGGGGAGCACACGAGCTCCTGCAAACTTGAGGGGTGGGTTGGGGGGAGCAAATCCACTGACGATTGACATCATGGCACTGAAATAACGTAGCCAGCCCGGGCGCTGTGACCTCGGGCCTTCCCAGTACAAAGTCTGCTAAGCATCGGGCCTGGACCAATAACCAGAAAAACACTGTGACCCTCAAGTTCCAGCACCACCCCGGGCCAGCAGCCGCAGCGGATATTGAACCTCTCCAGCAGCACTCTGGGATGCCGCCGGGATCCAGGGCCAGCTGTCAACCTGTCCTGGGAAAGTGAGTGGCTGCTTGACACAGGGACAAGGCATGGGTCTGCATAACCCATACGCCTGCTCTGCAGCATTCAGTGTGTAAATCAGGGAAGATACAGTCTGGAGGATACAGTGTTGGTTTCGGGGACTCTGTGTGCCTGCAGACTCGCTGGCACGGGGTGGAGTGACTCTGCTGGAGGAGCTAAATACATCCAGACTCTGGGGTCTGGCAGTCACTAAACATCCACTCAGTAGCCATTTAGAAGCTATATAGGAAGCTTTCCTTGTTGGCAAACCGCCTGTCAGGATGAACCCAGAGTCACCACCTAAAAGCTGAGCAAATGGGAGCTCAGTGAGGAGGAGGCTATAAATCAGGGATGTTGGAAACAGCCTGCGAACGCAGGGAGAAGAGGTGTCGGGCATGAGGTTGTTGGCTCAGGGACTGTGCCCCTCCATGTGGATGAGATCACTCCCTGTCACTGGAGCCAGAGAACAGACTGGAATTACTGCTGGATGCGAGAGCTTAACGCTGTTGTTGCTGAAGAGATGGTCGGGGAGGGATAATCTTTTATTGGACCAACTTCAGTTGGTGAGAGAGAAGCTTTCCAGCCCCACCGAGCTCTTCTTCAGGTCTCGGAAAGGAACTCCCAGTATCACAGCTAAAGGCAAAGTGGGACAGATTGTTCAGCATAGGTAGTTAGCACATGCTGTAAGGGACCATTCAAGGTAGAGAGACCTGTTAACACTTCTGCAGTCATAGGACAAAAGAGGGGGCTAGTGGGTTACGGATCCTTGTACTAAGGCTAAGCCATAAACCCAGTGTCTAACTACTTATGCTAAACTATCTGTTTGATCTTCTATTTAGCTGTGATGCTCAGAGTTCCTTCCTGAGGAAGAGCTCGGTGTGGCTCAAAAGCGTGTCTCTCTCACCAACAGAAGTTGGTCCAAGAAGAGATAGGACCTCACCCCCGTTGTCTCTCTAGGTACAAGGGGCTCATGTTGTCAGTATTTTGCAATAGCAGCACATGAAGGTGTGGGTGAGGAACACCAAACACAAAATAATGGGTTGTGAGAAATAGTCACAACCAAGTCAATATTGCTGGTAGATAGTTGATACTTATTCACTTTCCCTCTGTCTCAGAAGCGTAAGGCTGTATAACATTAAATCGTTATGCTGGAGGGACTGACCTCTGGCCTGTCCTTCAGCGGAAGAGTGGGCGGAAGTGCAGGACAGGAGAAATAATCACATGCAATATGATCTCAGCCTGCTGACTCATTATACTTGCAGCATAGCATCTGGGCTGTGATGTTGCTGTTCCCCACCAGGACGCCAGCCCCCCAGCTCTGATGGAGAGCTGTGCATCCAAACCCCCACCAATCACCATGGACAGACCTGAGACTCCCAGAGTTAGCAGCTGGCCTGCTTTTCCTTTCATTTCCGTAACAGAGCCTCCGCCCTATGCTATTGATCCTCGTTAGAGCAATTCCTCAGCTCTGAAAGCACTGGAGCATGGCTTCTAACTCCAGTTATGATTACCTAGGTGGTAACAGCACTACTGCACAACGCTCAGGAGGCCAGACTCCCAAGGACTGTGTTAAAAGACGAGGCCGCCCAGCGTGCCTTGTCTCTTAACGAGGCAGGAATCACGCTTGTATAATTCTGCAATAGTCTATGAATTCATGCAGGGTGAGAAGGATTAAAATGCATCAAAACCCAAATTGCTGCCTAACAGAGCTACTTGTTAGTGTGAAAACCAGTAATCCCTGGAGACTGTCTACAAAGCAAAGGCCAGGAGAGGAAAGAGTGGTGCTGTCTCTTCTCTCCTGTCTAATGTTCATCTTACAAAATATGCCTTTCTAGCTACATTTCCACCTGGAAAGGAAGCAGCCAGGTTAGTTTAACATTTCCCTGGCCTTTGTGAAAAGAAATCTCAGAAGAAAAGGGCTGTCCAGACAGGGGCCAGTTTGTTAATCAGTCACTGTGATCTTCTCTCTCGGTGCTGGGGCTGCCTGGATCCACAGCACGACTTCCCAAGAGGGCTGGAGACAGAATCTAAACCCTGCTGAGGTTCAGGTTCAAGACAATTCAGATTCAAATTGGAAAATCTCTGAAATTAATCTGGAACTAACTGGGGAAGGAGACGAGAAGGAGGGGGGCAAGCACGAGAAAGGAGACACCCGTGAAGTTAGAACCAAACTAAAACAGCCCAGCTGGAGCAGAGGACGTGTCAAAGGGGAAGGGGGAGCATCTCTGAAAATGTATCAGATGCCCACCCTCCAGGCACTCAGTCACTGCCCTCTCCCATCCCGCTCAGGGCTATTCAGCATTTACCCAGGAGCTTTGCTTTTGTCCCTGGAGTGGCTCTTGCACCCTGGCCAACAGCTCCTGCTCTCCTCGCAGGCCAATGTGGTCCCATTGGGAAAGTCCTGTTCCTTTGCTGGCTGTGAGTGGAGCCACTGCCTGGCATCCTACGTTTCCACTGAGCTGGTTTTTCAGACCAGTCGTTCTAGGTGACTAAATTTTTTGACATTTTTGGAGCAGCAAACCTGAAATAACTTCCCTCTATTCCTCCCTCCTGTGGGATGCATGAAGCATTTTATTCACAGGGGATTTTAACTGTGGCTTTCATTCTATTTCAGCATCTCACTCTGACCCCTTTTGCTGTTTGCCCTGAGGAATTCCCGCAATGGAACATCTTGTTGATTCTTAATGCATTTCTGGATGTGCACTTTGAAAAAGTGACAACAATTTACCTTAGTCATAGCACTGACCGGACAGATCTCCTTAGCCGTGCATTATTTTGTCAAGCAAGGAGTTTGGGTTCGTAACCTTTCTACCAGCACTCTCAGGAATCCAGCCGTGCCGTGTTAGAAAGCCCAGGCCATCGGTCGGGGAGAATCCGCTCTGGAAAGGCCCCATTTTGCTAGTGTCATGGCTCAGTTCTGGCTCAGTTCATTCACACCAAGTACTTTCTCCAGTTGTCTCACGCAGTGGGACTTGCACATCTGCTCTTGGGCAAGGCTCCGGCTCTGTGGCATTTTGTCCAGCACACACCCCCAGCTCCCTCCCTGAGGCACTACAGTATTTCGTTCTTTTGCAATGGGCAATTCGGCATCTCCAGGACACTAGCACCTCCTGGCAGGCCTTACAGCTGGGTCTTTGCAGGTCTCCTCATCCGTTTGCAGATAGAATATTCCTGACTCAGGACAGCAGAGCTCAACAGACTGGTCTGCAGAGCACTCGCTAGTGATTGCCAGAGAGCTGACTGGTCACGTGGGGTTGGCTTCTCCTCCTTCCCAATCATTAATGAAGAAGCTGGATAAAATGGCTTCTGATCTCAGACAGTGTCTCCCACTTCAATTCATTGCTGTTTATTTCCCCCTTTTGTTTATTCGCCATTGAGTAGCTTTGACTCTAGAATCAGCTAATTTTTCAAATAGATTTTATGAGATAACCAACTGCTTCATGAAGTTCCAAATATCTCGCACACGCACTGTGTTCCTACTGACCACTTACCTTGTTAGTGTATGTCCCGTACTTCTGATAAATGGGGATATTGATTAAATATGCAGTAATACCTGATCAAATTGGCTTGAAGGGAGCTGAGCGAGAGGAAAAAAAAGTATATCTATATTTTAAATGGAAAGATCCCAGAGCCTAACTCTGTTGAGATCAGCGCATGTTGTAAGAACGAGAGCACAAACCGACCCTATTTATTAAACAGGTTTATAAAGCGCATTTGGAGAAGCAGAATACAAAGTTTATTTGTACAAAAACTGTTTCACTGCCAGCTCTGGAGGGCAGAGAATCACCTGCAATGGCACACACCTGGCTGCTGCAGAACTGAGCCTTAGCTCTGTCGCACCAATTTTATGCTAGTGCCACTGTTGGAGTCAATGGGGTTATCCCGGCACGAAGATGGTGAAAAATCCAGGTCTGTGACAATATTTCAGGTTATCCAGCAGTTGTTTCGATGGGCTACACCCTGCTATAGTGAATGGTTTCTCTGGGCCCTGAGTATATTTGTTTTCCATGAACCACTAGCCCTGGATGGGGTGATGGTAACATTAATAGCATTTGTCTGAGTGCCACTGAGTGGTAAAACTGTAATATTAATGGCCATTTTATTTATGGTCAGATTATCCTGTGGCAAGGTCTTGATTTCCCCCCTGGGATAATGCAATTGGGCCATATGACCATAAATCCTGATGGTATTAGATTGGAGCAGAGTGTTGGATAACTGGCTAATGGCACAAGGCTCTACAGCGCACTCTGAATTCTCCTTTGAGCAGATGGATGGGCAGAAATGCCAAGGGTAGCAGGGCCCCGCGGAGCCATCTTTGACACCCTGACCTGCCATAATTTCTAAGGTCAATGGATAGTTATTTTAGAGGTCAGCTCAGAAAGCCAAACTCCCCCTCCGTCCATGTCCTCAGCAGCTTGTGTTTTCTGCCCCTGCAGTGTCAGCTTTTTAAACCGCTCGTATTTAAATGATGTGGGACACTTCATGTGCAGTTAGAGCCTGTTCTGTGATGCCAGGGAGCTCCACAGGCCCCTCCCAGAGAACACGCACTTCCACTGGCCCGTAGATTGCGGGAACTGATGAATTTTTACCAAAGATCCAGAATGAAGGACAATAAATCCTGGAAATGTGTACAAGACAAAAATGGTTGTCACGGCGTTCCAGGGAGCAGCTACAAAGGATCTTTCAGGATGATGTCAAACATGGGGCCCAAAAGAAACAAAACTCAGAACTTTAAAAAAATCTCCCCCGATGAAGTGGTCTTTAAAGGAAGGAAAATTGATTAATGAGGGAAGAGAGCCCCTGGGGCTGCAGTGAAGATACCTCCGTCCACTCCATGCCATGCAGTACTGTGACAATCCCCAGGAGAAGCTGGTGAAGGAATCCCCTGTCATCAGACCAAAGAGATGTGTAAGGGAACTCCAGGAGACCCCAGAGGGGCGACCACTGTCATGACATGCAAGGGAGTCCTGGTGCGATCTCCATATGGCTTGTGTCTGTCTTCCTTTGTGGCAGAGAATTCATCTGAGAGCTGGAGAGAGTGTCTCTAAGAGTGTGTACCCAGGAGGTCCAGGCAGGTTTGCACTCAGGCGGCTCGCCCAAGCCACCACCCATGGTACCCACACAACTATACTGCTGCTTTTAGCGGGCTGACTCAAGCAGAGAGACTGCATGTCTGTCTACCCATGCTGGAAAGCACATGCTAAGATGCCGTGTAAACATACCCTGAGTGTGTGACACCCCCTTGGTTTGCTGCATTGTTCAGCAGAGTTTTCATTTTAATATTGTTACTTTCTCTCCAAGATATGAGAAATATGAACTGGCTCAAGTTTGCAGTTGTAAATGTTGTCCTCTTTCCAGCTTGATTTCTACTGGGGGATTTATCGCTCTCCCAGCACCTGGGTTATTTGAGTTCTGCTTTGCTGCAGGCCCAGGGCACCAATAAATTTCCTTCCCCCTCTGGAACATGTTCTAACCTTATCATTTTCTAATAAAGCGTTAAAGCTTGAAGCAACCTGCACTGCCACAGGTGCCTGAGAAGGGAGCAGTTTTAATGGAGCTGATGAGCTTTTGGCCCTTGGCTGGAATACACCTTTATGGGCTAGCACTATTCTTTCCAGAACGTTATTAGTTCTAGCTTTCCCCTCCAACAGAAGCCCTGTCACCTGGCAGAGGCAGCAGCTTGGCCCTTCCTGTCATTGATGGAATGGAAATCTGCCCAGCCTATTGCAATCCCCTCGCCACACGTGCACACACACAGAGGAGCAGCGACCCTTCAGGCCTCCTGTGATTAATGACTCCACTCAGTGCAGGATTTTAGTGGGGCTGCTGGGGATGCTGCATGGTGACAGTTTTCTTCATACAATATCTGAGGATGTGGAAAAATAAAACGCTCCTTCAGGACAAGAATAGCAGGCCTGCCATGCATACATAAGTGTCACCTTGCTTTGACTTAACAGGCTTATGTTGAATGCATGTGCTGTAGTTATGATACTGAGCTGCATTTCAAGGAGTGAGGGTGGCTATGACATGCCCCAGGCACAATCCAAACCAGTGATTAGCTGTGTCACCCCGGGGTGCCCTTTGCACTGCTTTGCTGCTGTGGCCTCCAGTCCGGACTGCTCACAAACAGCCTCCGGCATGCCAGTCACTCCCAGCTATGTCTGTGTGTGAGCTGCAGCCAGCCAGCCACACCGTGGCGCCTACCAGCGTGAATTATACTGCAGGGTGACCCCAGCACACTCCCACTCCCAGCTTTTTCCCCAGCCATCTGCGTCTTGCACTGCTCAGCCCTCTCCTGGGCAACACAAGCTCATATAAAGTCCATCACTTTATTAATAGAAGTGATATGCACCAATCTTGTTATCTCAAATGTAGTTTCCCAAACACTTCAATTCAAACACACTTGTTTAGATAAAACAATAAAACAAGTTTGTTAAACTACAAAGAGAGATTTTAAGTGAGTCCAAGTAATAAGGCATAAAAGTCAGAAATGGTTACAAGAAAAATAAAGCAAAAACAACTAGGAGTCCTTGTGGCACCTTAGATAGTAACAAATTTATTTGGGCATAAGCTTTCGTGGGCTAAAATCCACTTCATCAGATGCATGGAGTGAAAAATACAGTAAGCCGTGTATATATATATATCACAGCACATGAAAAGATGGGAGTTGCCTTACCAAGTGGGGGGTCAGTGCTAATGAGGCCAATTCAATTAAGGTGGAAGTTGCTCTTCAAAAAAAATTTGTTTTGGGGCTGCCTAATTATACTTTTATACTTGACTTGCTAGAATTTATGCTCCTTTCTATTTTCCTCAGTAGGATTTGACTTCCAATGTTTAAAGGATGCCTTTTTGCCTCTAACCACTTCTTTTACTCTGTTGTTTAACCAGAGTGGCACTTTTTTTTGGCCCTCTTACTATTCGTTTTAATTTGAGCCTCTACTGTGGTGTTTTTAAGAAGTTTCCATGCAGCTTGCAGGCATTTCACTCTTGTCACTGTAGCTGTTAATTTCCATTTAACTAGCTTCCTCATTTTTGTGTAGTTCCCCTTTCTTAAATTAAATGCTACTGTGATGGGCTTCTTTGGTATTTTCCCTCCCACAATGATGTTAAATTTAATTACATTATGGTCACTATTCCTGAGCGGTTCAGCTATAGTCACCTCTTGGACCAGATCTGTGCTCCACTTAGGATTAAATCAAGAACTGTCTCTACTCTTGTGGGCTCCAGGACTAGCTGTGCCAAGAAGCAGTCATTAATGGTGTCTAGAAACTTTATCTCAGCATCTCGTCCTGAGGTGACATGTACCCAGTCAATATGGGGATAATTGAAATCCCCCATTATTATTGAGTTATCTATTCTTATAGCCTCTCTCATCTCCTGGAGCATTTCACAGTCACCATCACCTTCCTGGTCAGGTGGTCAGTAGTATATTCCTGCTGCTGTACTCTTACTATTCAAGCATGGAATTTCTCTCCAGAGAGAGTCTATAGTACAGTCTGATTCATTAAGATTTTTGCTCTATTGGACACAATGCTTTCTGGTCAGTGGGCTGTAATTAGGGGAGGCATGTGGAGATTTGTGGCAACAAAGCCGAGTAAATAAAATCCCTTGTCACCCCGGCGTCTCACAGCAAGATAGTGCTCAGCCTTCTGAGTCGTCAAAAGGCAGGATTTCAAACCCCCAGTGATGGGCCGCTTCAAACCCAGCCCAATCCTGGCAGGTGGTTCCGTAATTGTTAATCACTTTGCACAGGATTCCCCAAGAGCTGGAGTTCTGTGCAGTATTTTAGGAGAATTTTAACACTGTAAAAGGAATGGATTGATGTTGTAGCAAGTTCTATTCTTATTACAGTAAAAGAATCAGGTGCCGTATTAGAATTTTACTGGGTGAACTGTTTGGTGAATTATAGCAAGGCTCTGTATTGTAGAAATATGATTTGTTCAATATATTCTGTTTGGATTGGCAGGTCAGCCTAACTCTTTCTCAACTGACTGATAAAGCACTAGACAAGGGATTAGGCCTCTTGGAAGCTAAAGAAAGAGGTAATTCGGGTTGTTTATAGCCTGCAGGGGTGGAATCAAAATGTAGAATACTGAGAGTCAAACTTTGACAGCATACGGTACAGCCATAACTCACAGCAAGCATGAGACATTACAGCTCTGTGAAACCCGTTCCCGTGACAAAATGCTGTAAAGGCAAGAAGAATGAAAGAAATTAATCTATTCTTGGGGCAAATATTGTAATGAAGACAGGAAATGCCAAAAAAATTAACCCCTGACTGACTGCATGATCCTCGTTTGATTTCATAATTCAGAGAACTTCACCTCTGAGCTGGGGGCTTGAGTCAGAAATAAATAAGGAGTCAGGAAGCTGTTGACACATGACAGCAGCCCCAGTTCTGACCTAGGCTTTCCTCCACTAAACGAATAGCATCCCCCTAACTGGGTTTCACGGGATCTTTATAGGTTTTAAACCTAACTGCTGAGATCGGTATAAAATTATCATTTTAACCATACCAATTACATGAAGTAACTGGTTGTCTATTTCTGTGATTATCCCTGATTATTAAATGATTATTAAATGAACAGCTGCCTCCAATATGTTTGCAACATACTAATTCAATGAGTCCATGTGCCTGAATATTCATGCCCCTGATTTGTGTCACAGACTTTTGAGACTTTTTCATCGTGGCTTTAAAAGTTAATTTATCCTGACAGTTTAAATAAACACACTTCCATCAGCTTTAGTTACTGCTCTAGCCTTTAACATTACATTTGGCAATAAGCAAAAGGTGCTCCAGTCCCCGCACTGACATCCCATCACAACCCAGAACTTTCAATGGAAATAAACATCAGTGTTTGTGTTGATTTCAGACTTCTCCCATGCCTTGTTTGCCAGTTTGACAGCCTCTCTCCATGTAGCACTAACAAAATGTGACACTCTACAGTCTGTTTGGTTTAGCGCTTCCACTAAATTCTGCAACCATCTGAAATAGCCAGGAAATAACTGGCTTTCCCTGAATGTTAAAATATGGAAAAGATTGGCTTATGCAACAGAAAGAGAGTAATCCCCCCCACCCATCCAGACTGCACTGTGCTAGAAAATGGCACACAGACAAGCTGTTAATTTTTCATTTAATCAGAAACTGCTTTTTCCCTCCTCATCTCCCCATCCTTCTCCCAGAATAAAAATAGCTCTGATGTTTTTCTGCGCAAAAGGGAAAAAAGAAGTCCTTTTCACTAATTGCTTCCCCGAAATAATCGGTCAGGAGGCTGGGACTGGCTGCCAAGCGATGCTCAGACAGACGTTACAGAGTCCCCTGCATGGCACCACTCTCGCCACCTGTGTTTCTGACACGCTAACGCAGCTGAAAAAGCCAACCTCTGAGTCAAGAACCCTCCTCCCGCTGGCCCAGCCAGTGAGGCTGGCCCAGCCTGTGGGCTGGAGAGAGTGTACAGGAGGCCCAGCCTAGGCAAAACACCCTCCCTGGCGCTTCAAGTTAATGTAGTCACTCACTCACTGCAAGAGCGCCTCCTCCTGGCCAGGCATGGCAGGGCAGCTTTCTTCCCAGGTGGAGCCCCTGCCGATGGTCGCTGGCACCGCACTGGTCTCTGTTCCCATAATTCATAGTTCTTCCTCTTGGCGACTCAGCCCTCCGGCGAGGGCACTCTACAGCCCCACTTGGGGTATCAGTCTTGCCAGACCAGCTGCCTGGGTGATGCCTCCAACAGGCCATGGCACTTCCCCGTGGCTGGGAGGGGACCGCAGGCCCTCTAACCAGCAGCCAAGGCCTGCCCAGTGCCCCCTTGCTGTCGTTTCCCTGGGCTTCTTCCTACCCTCTTTCTCCGTCTTTCTTTCCCCAACTCCTCTGGGGTGGACCCTGCTTCCGGGGCTCAGAGCCCAGGGCTTGTTCTCTGCCTGGTTTCCTCCTCCTCCTCCCAGAGCCTGCGCTAGACAGAATCAGATTAGGCAATTGCTTAGGGCCCCGAGAAACTCCAGGGGGCCCCTGTTGGCTGTTAATTATGCGTTGTGGGGGGGTGCCCCCAAAATATTCCTGCCTGGGGCCGCCAGTGGGCTAGTACCGGCTCTCTGCTGCCAGAGAGTGACGGCGACGGCCAACTTCCTCTCTTCATGTTCTGACCAGCATCCCCCCAGCTGGGCTTCCTCAGCACTTCGTCCTTACAACTCCCTGGGCCTCCCTTCAGGTGCAACTGCAAAGCTCACCTGGCCTCCTCTGGGCCACCTTAACCCCTCCAGGGCTGGTGTGCAGTGAACAGCCCAGCTCTCACACACACACACTCACACTCACGCTCGCTCGCGCACACACGCTAGCACCAGCCACGCGAGGTGGCTGCATTTGGCCTAGAACTTCGTTCCAGGGAGGGCTGCTTCTGAGCACTGGCAAGGCAGGCTGGAGAAGAGGGAGCGTTTGGGCTGTGTATCCTGCTCTCTCTCTCAGCTCACCCGCCAATGGAGATAGCTGCATGCTGCTTTGCCAGCCAACTCCAGACAGCTCTCACCCTGCTGACGTCTGGCCCAATCGAGTGTCAGGCAGAAGAGTTTTCAATCTAGTATGGGGTGGGGGAGTGAGGAACTCCTCCCCTCCCGCTTGGATCATCTCACTGGAGAGACCCAGCGGCAGCTTTCTCCCTCCAGGCCTCATCAGCCCACCAACACTCCATCTCTCAGCACACTAGCAAGAGACAGCGGCTTTATAGCCCTGCCTGTCTTTGCTGCAAGTCCTACGGTTCCCATGTGCCCATGGGACTTCCACCCCAGAAAGCCTTGTTCTCTGGGCAACCAGGAACAGTGTGGATCTGGATCTGGATCTTCCCTCAAAGGCCCAGCACTCCCTGTCGGGGACAGAGGAGGGAGAAGGTTGGTTGATGTACATTTCTCATGTGCCGTGTGCTCTTCACAAGGAAGATTTTACCCACATGTGGAAGAAAGTGTTCTTGTTTTAAATCTCCAGTGCAAACTCTCCCAACAGTGAACACCGTCCCCTTATGACTGTGGTCCATGACACATGGCCCTGGAAGCTTGAAGTCACATTGCCTTTCACAAACAGCTCTCAGAGAGAAAAATACAGTAATGTGCCGGTATTTTAATATCCCCACTATTCACGTATGTTGCCTTTATGCGTCAGTGCTGCTATGAGATAGGAAATTGCTAAGGAAAGTGCCTCATTTTTTAAGCACAAAAAGCAAGTCCTCTCTGCTCTGCTTCCTTTTAAGCACTGTCTGCGAGCTGCAGATGGATGGGCAGCATTCACCGACAGTGCTGCGATGGGAAGTTCTTCTGCGTGTCATCACTTTACGGTGCCCTCTGGCAGAGCGGGGTGTGAAGGAGCAGCAGCAGCAGGTTGCAGGAGTGCAGATCTGGTTAAAAAGTTAGCTGGGTCTGTTGGATTGGTTAATCCTCTCAGTGCAGCTAAACTCTCAAACCAGAAATGAAACAGGCTGGCAATGGTGCCAGGAGCATTACCATCGCCCAACCAGGCAGAAACGCAGCATCAAACGCCCATTCTCAGCCTCACCCAGAGTCTGAAAAGGTTTCACTGTCACAGAGCAGGAACTCACCAAATAACAGAGCATGACTCGGAATGCGTGGCTGTGCCCACAGAGTGTCTTAAAGTCCTAGATGCTGACAGCAGTTGGCAGCTTCTCCTTCATCTCATGATCATCCTCCTTTCTGCACAACCTTTACCCTCCTCCACCCCCCCCCCCCTTACAGCTGCAGTTGTCTGACATCCATTGGTAAAGCATCTTACACAGAGCAACTCACCACGGGAAGCGGTGGGAGCCTTAAATTAAACGGGAGCCATTTAAATTGGCTTGGACAGAGCACTGGAGAGATTTGAGTGCCGGGAGAAATCCTGCAATGGCCCCACAGCCAGGGAGAGGGATGGGCTAGAGATTCCACTAGGTTTTTTGCCTCTCCCATTCCCATGGCACTGGAGCAGCCTGGTTTAACAGTGCAGCAAGGTGGTTAATGGAGCCTAAACCCACAGTATGGGGACGGGTTGTGGAGCTTGGTTTTCCGTTACTACATTAAAGACTTTCAATAACGTCTGTCAGTTCATTCAGTTCAGAACCTTGTACCGCCTTTGTGACGGGGAGTCTGGGGCACAGACGCCGGAGAGGGGCCTGTGTTTCTCCCCCCTGGTGCCAGCATGCTCCCAGAACTGCACTCCAAACACACAGAATGCAGCAGGAGAGGCTGCAACAACAATACACCCAGCAGCAGCAAGGCCCACCCCAGAGCCAGCACAGCCGCCAGCACCTCCCCTGCCACACACACGGGGACTGGCACTGCCAGCAGCACAGGGAGAAACCTAGCTCCTGACCTGAGCCCCAGCCAGTCACTGTCACTAGAGCCGTCACAAGCAGCAGCGCTGGAACGGGCACCCACACGGGCATCTGCCCTTCCACCAGCGTCAAAGAACAGACCTAGCACAGTCTCCTCCTCCAGCATCACCGTCAGCTCAGGTCCCAGCGCAGTGCGTACGGCACACACGCTCTGGCTGCAAAGGGTGGGAGAGGTTAATTACAGGGACCGACTGTGCTGGTTCAAGGCGCATCCCATCTACTCAGATCCACTCGGTAGTTCCCTGGGTGAGAGCTCAGAGTACAGTCCACAAGAGCCCTAGAGCCTGCCTGCAGCCGCGCCTGGCACAGCTGAGAAAGGCCAATGTTCAGGACCGGGCCATCGTCGACGCGTGAGAGAACCACGCCCTGGCGGACAGGAGAGGATTTCAGAAACGTTGTGGACAAGAGTTGGCAGGAGTTTTCTCGGCTGGGGGGAGTCAAACACTGGGGGAGCCATTGATTTCCCCTTTGGAGAAGCCTGTTACTTTCACCCCCATGTAGAAGTTAACACGGGGCCCAGCATTTTCTGGGCAAAGTTGGTGCCCTCTGTGCTGGAAGCGTTTTCCTCTGGAAGGCGAGGGGAGGTTTGAGCTCCAGCCCCACACATTAGTTCTGAAGAGAAAACACGAGACACAGAAGCACCAGAGCTGCTTGGGCAAGAGACGAGAACACACCATAGATTTATTTCTCCCTAGCTTCTGACGAGGATATAGATTTTTTTCCCTAAGACTGTTAGCTGTGAAGCGGGGAGATGGTGCACTGGGATAACACACAAAGCCTTTACTTCTAAAGACCTCACAGCAAATTTGTCTTGGGTCACAAGTGAAATAAGTTTGTTGGTCCCAAGGTGATTCCTGTGGAGGTTCATTCTCTGTACAGAAATCACCACACAGTTAAGCATGATTGACAGGCCAGGCTCAGGAGAGGCCCAGTAGTAGAATAGCAGGGGTATAGCAAGTCAGTGCTGTGAAGGGCTATTGGCAGAGCTCAGACACGGTGATTCTTTAATCCTGAAGAAATATGACCCAGCTGAGCCCTTTGAAGAGTGACTGGAAGGATTCTGTCATGGCAGGGACCCCTGCCTGCTTCCTCCCGGATACAGGGCAATAAAATTCTGCATCTTACTCCACTGACATGCCAAGTGGGTCAGGTTCATGCCAGGGCGGCTCAGGCAAGTGATGATCTCATCTGGAAAGCTGTGCCTGTGACATTCTCTCCTGCAGGGAAGGGAGTTAGAAATGCAGATGAGCCTCCCCCCAGCAGCAATCCCCCTTTGGACTCTATGGCCACCATTTTCCCAGGCCCCACCCATACACACCAGCTTTCCCGGGCTGCAAGGGACAAAAACCAATGCAGAGAAATGATCCTGCTTTTCTGTCAAGAAGCAATAGATTAAAAAGCTAGTTAAAAATTCATCTAAGAGAGACAAAGTTTCCCAAGCATATCAAAATTAATATTTATAAAGGGGATGGTTGCTCAGTCTCAATTATTCTAAAAGCCTGATACAAGTGATGCACTAAACAAACGCCGAATACAGGGATGTCAGGGGAAAACCATTTCCTGTGACTGCTAACAAAATGCAATCGGATCTGCAACATGTGGAGCCAATTGATTTTCAACAAGTTATACAATGTAAACAAATGATTGATTCTCAGCCGCCTTTTATTTCTGAGCAAGCAGTTAGAAATCTTTGCTTATTTTTCCCTGCACAGGTAAAGCCTGATGGTAACTAAGGACTGGGATGGGGGAAGCTTGCGGTCCTTTCATCAACCTGTGAACAGCAGCAGCTTTGATTTTTTCCAAACCCCTTAAGCAGTCACTAAATAATCAACAATTCCTCAGCTCAAAATCCCTCCCCGATCCTGTGAAATCTCTCACTTGCCAGCGGTCACGTCAGACTAACTCCTGACTCAAATTTGAGTCTAGAGTTTTCCTTCGGTGGAATGGTTTATTGCTTTTGCATTCTGGCTCCTCGGATGTTTCTAGCCTTGCCCTGATTTACACGAGACAGATGAGACAGGAATATCTCCATGGGCTCCATCACTGCTCTCCGTCAGTGCCTGCTGCGAAGTCAACAGTGCAATGATGTGTGTCTGGGCTGCAGAGTACAGAGGTTGCTCAGATGGTTCTCCATCCCCTGTGAAACCAATAAGCTATACTCCATTGCGTGGCACGACTGAGTTCCCCAACCGTGCCCACTGCTATGTCAAATCAAATCTTACTCCTGTCACAGCTAAACTTCCAGTATCAAAGGCCTGGCTCCAGCACCCCGAGGGGCATGGCTCCCTGCATGGCGGTGCCTTGGCTGAGGTGAGATGAGCCAGTTCCCACAGATCAGTTACACATTGTTATAAACTTGAGGTGTGTGGAGATATTTAATCCACAGGAGATGAAATGGCATAATATAATATAGGGCTGCAATGTTACTGCTCTGCCCTCAGCCCCCTTTCCCCAGTGGGTCTGCCATGCACAGTGATGGGTGAAGCCCAGAAGGTCCTGCTCTGAGTTCTGGGTGAAGGGTGAGGCTGGTCCCATTCGATGCAGACTGGTTCGCTCCTCCCCACTGTCTTTACCCTGCCTGAGTCAGGAAGTGATTTCACTGCTCACCTCCGTTCACTTAACAAACTGCTGCCGATGCAGTTCCAGGCAGTGCAGGAAGATTCTCCAAATGCCAGGCTGAGCTCAAACAGATACTAGGCCTTCCTCATCACGGGGCACGGGGCACTGGTGCAGGTGGAATGGGAACCGTCCCAAACTCACATACAACCCAAAGCTTGTGGAGGCTCCGAGGAGTTTGCCTTGTTTTGTATTATGTTGTTATTCTCTTCACTTTGGGTCTCCACCGCAGCTCAGGCCCAGGAAGAGACACTCCTAGATTTATAACGAGGAGTCCTTGTGTCCAAATAAATGTGTTAGTCTCTAAGGTGACACAAGGACTCCTCCTTGTTTTTGCTGGTACAGACTGACACAGCTACCCCCACTCTGAAACCTAGCTATATGTTGTTCTCAGGTACCAGACTGAAACTAGGAAAGTGTGGAAAACCCCAAAGGGATCAGAGAGACAGCAGTGCGCACCTGAGGGGTCCGGTCCATCCCTGGCTGGGAAGCACCTGGGAAGCTCTGGGGCCTTGCGAACAGACTTGACAGCTGTCATTGTTAAGGACAATGGTTGATATCTGTGGCTGGGCACTGTGGCACTGCACTGTGAATTCAAGCCCTGTCTCTCTGGGGAATGAGGCTGGGTGAAAAAGGGGGAGAAGGGAGAGTCAGATCTGAGCACCAAGTTGAGTGTTTCACCGTTCTTTCAACTTGGACAGGAGGTAGAAAGGCATGGTGACAGTGCTGTGTCCATAATACCGCCACTCCAAGGTGCACTTGGGCTCCTAGAATTGTAGGCCGTTTGAGATATGTAGGCTGATGAATATTTGCATAGAAATGAAATGTTCCCTTGTGAAAAGGGAGGGAGTTTCTCTCTCACCCATCTCCAGTGTGATTCCATCCCTTTGCATTATCCATCCCTGTCTGTAAGTCACCAGAATGATGCAAGACCGCTCTCCTGCCACTGGCACAAATGGTGCAGACACTGTGCCCATTATGTTCATGTGGGCTCCGAATCTCTCTCCTCTCTATCTGTCTCTCCCGGTTCTTTACTCTCTTCCTCCTTGGGTTTGCTTAACAATTTCATTTATGTAACAACAGACGTTAAATTCCTCATCTCTAGCAAATTCCTCATCTCTAGCAAATATTGTGGCCGCATCTGTCTCTTGTGATCTGTTGCTGCTCGTTCCACTCCAGCTGCACCTTTTATTTTAATTCTTTTTCTTACTCTTTTTGTTGGTATCTCTCTCTCTCTCACACACACACACACACAAGCTCTTTCCTAAGCCAGAGTTCAGCTGGGGTTGCTATGTTTATGCAGAGCCAATAATGTCTGAACAGGGTGTATTCCTGTGTGCGCTTTGCTTTTCCATTGTTCCCCCATCTCTGTGAGATGCATAGTGCCAGTTGGTTGAGTTGTTGAGATTATTGACTAAATATCATCAGAGAAAAGAGCTACGTTTCCATGAACTGTGCTAATGATTGCAATACAGGAAATACAAATGCATTTCCAGTGTCCCACAAGTTACTTTCTACTATTTATTTATTGGATTTTGCAATAGGAAAAGATTCTTGTTTCATGTTTACATTACTTTAGCACCCAGAGTGTTTGGTCAGGATTGAGTTCAGGTAGGTACTGCACACACCCTAAATACAAATAGCTCCACATACGTGGCCCCTGCTCCAAAGAGCAAGGCTGTTAGTCCTGGAGACGGAAGTCCTCACTTTAATCACATAGTAGGTATAGTGCAGCACAGCCAGTAGCCGCCTCCACCGTCCCCCCGCCCCTGCATATCATATCACCAAAATGTCCTGAGCCTGACCAGGAGAGGTTGCTTCTTAGGGTAAGACTCATGAGAGCTATGCAGTCCTTAGCCACTGCAGAGAGGTGGCCAACAGGGATCTGGTGTGCAATGCCAACTAGTGATGTGAATGACTGCCCACTAGAAACCAGAGTGCCCCTGTGGTATCACCCTTGCACTAGCCACATCCCCCCGGCCTCGTGCAAGGACTGCCCTTCCGTTTCACGGCAGGATCTGGCACACGTCTGCCTAGCAGCCCTGAAGAGTGAATGTAAAGGTTAATTCAGTATCTGTAACGTCAGTAACTCTTTTCCTGAGTGCTGCTGCCATCTCGACTCATTTACCTGGTGCCAAGTGCAGTGTGTTGTCACTTCTTTCTAGTCTCACATTAAAGGACGGGATATTTAAACACTGGTTGGGTTTTTTTGGCTAGAGTCAGTAAAAGGAGCTGAAGTTGTGTGGAGCCCGGGGTGCCTTCCAGCCACGAGGGGCAATGAGGGGCCTGCAGCTGGGCCGAGCACTGACCGAGACTGATGGTTAAACAGAAGGGACAGGCTTCCGCTGACTTGGGGGTGCACACTAATGCGTTTGTCGCAGGCTGGCTGCCCCGTCATCCCCCTGCTGGCCACGTCAGGGCTCTTCCCCCCACACAGTTCACAGGGAGCCCTGCCCCTGCCCCTGCCCCGGCCCGGCCTGGCCCGGCCCTCCAGCCCTGGCCCCGCCCAGACAGCCCACAGCAGCCTTCTTAACTGGCCTGCCGGCTCCTGATTGGCCAGCTACTCCTCCTGGCCCTTCTGGGCTGTGGAGGACTAAGTCTCGCTGGTGACTGGCCTGACGGGGTGCCGCCGCATTGGTGACGGCACGAGGGGTTGGGCCAGCAGCTCCTCCAGGCCAGGGGCAGTGCTCAGCCCCGCCCCCCCCCCGTCCCCCCAGGGCCCTCGGTGCTGGAGAACACGACCTTCCTCCCCTCCTGCTCAGCAGCCCCTGCTGCCCTCTCCTGAGCCATGCAGGCAATGTTAAAATCTGCACGAAACCGCTGGGCCCCCCCAGTGCCCCCCCCCCAAGCACCCACAGCACCACGGAGCTCCCAGGCCCAACACCCCCTTTCCTCCCCCCCCCCCAAGCACCCACAGCGCCACGGAGCTCCCAGGCCCAATACCCCCCCCCCACACACACACACACAAGCACCCACAGCGCCACGGAGCTCCCAGGCCCAACATCCCCCCACACACACAAGCACCCACAGCGCCATGGGGCTCCCAGGCACAACACCTCCTTCCCCCCCGCCCCCCAAGCACCCACAGCGCCACGGAGCTCCCAGGCCCAACACCCCCTTCCCCCCCCACAAGCACCCACGGAGCTCCCAGGCCCAACCCCCCCTCCCCCCCCCCACCCCTCCCCCCCCCCACCCCCACACCACCCCCCACCCCCCACCCCCCCCCCAACCCCCCCCACACCTCCCGCCCCCACCACCCCCCCCCCCCCACCACCCACCCCCCCCTCCCCACAACGCCCCCCGGCCCCCCCGCCCCCCCCCACCCCCCCAAGCCCCCCCAGCGCCACGGAGCTCCCTAGCCCCTCCGCCCCCCATCCCCCCTACCACCCTACACGACCCCCCCTCAGGCGCACCCCCCCACCTCCCCCGCCCTCCCCTGCCCCCCCCCACCCCCCCAAGCCCCCCCCCCCCCCCCGAGCCCCCCCCCCCCCCCGTCTCCACAGCGCCATGGGGCTCCCAGGCCCAACACACACCCCCGCCCGCCAGGCCCCCCAGCGCCACAGAGCTCCCAGGCCCAATACCCCCCCCCCCCACCCCTCCCCCCCCCCACCCACCCACACCCACGCACCCACAGCGCCACGGAGCTACCAGGCCCAACACCCCCATCTCCGCCACCCCACCCCCCTGCCCCTCCCCCCCCCTCCCCACCCACCCCCCCCCCCCCAACCCCCGCGCCCACCCCCCCGCCGCCGCCGCCCCACTCCAAACAGCCCAACACCCACCCACCCCCCCCCACCCCCACCCCCCCCCAGCCCCCCCGAGCCCCCCCCACCCCCCTCCCCCCCCCGATCGGAACCGCGCCGCGGAGCGCACCCGCCCAACCCCCCCCTTCCTCCCCCCGCCACCACCCACAGCACCCCCCAGCCCAACACCCCCCCCCCCCCGCACCCGCCCCGCCGCGGAGCTCCCAGGCCCACCCCCCCCTTTCCTCCCCCCCCAACCACCCACAGAGCTCCCAGGCCCAAAACCCCCCCCCCACCCCCACCCACACAAACACCCCCCCCCCCGCCCCCACCCCCCCAACCTCCACGAAGCTCCCGGGCCCAACCCCCTCTTCCCGCCCCCCCCCCCAACCCCCCACAGCGCCACGGAGCTCCCCGGCCCAACCCCTCCCCCCCCCCCCACCACCCACCCACCCCCCCGCCCCCCCCCACCCCCCCCGGCCCCCCCCCGCCACGCCACGCCACACCGCCCCGCACCCGCCCGGCCCCCCCCCCCGCGGCCCGCCCAGCGCCCCGGCGCCCCGCCGCCCCAGGCCCCCCCTCCGGCCCCCCCCCCAAGCACCCACGGCCCCCCGGAGCCCCCAGGCCCAACACCCCCCCACACGCACAAGCACCCACAGCGCCACGGAGATCCCAGGCCCAACCCCCCCTTCCCCCCCCACAGGCACCCACGGCGCTCCCAGGCCCACCCCCCCCTTTCCTCCCCCCCCCCGCCCTCCCCCCCCCCCCCCACCAACCCCCCCCCCCCCACCTCTCCCCCCCCCCCCCCACGGGCGCCCCCCCCGCCCCCCCTCCCCCCCCCCAAACCCCCCCCGCGCCCCCCCCGCCCCGCCCCGCCACCCACCCACCCCTGCCCCCCCCCCCCACCCCAACCCCGCCCCCCCCCCCCCACCCGCCCCCCACCCCAACCCCACCCCCCCCCCCACACCCGAGCACCCACAGCGCCATGGGGCTCCCAGGCACAACCCCTCCTCCCCCCCCGCCCCCCCCGCCCCCCCCAGCCCCCACAGCGCCATGGGGCGCCCAGGCACAACACCTCCTTCCCCCCCCCCCCCGCACCCCCCCGCCCCCCCCCGCGGACCGCGGGCCCCGGCGCCCCGGCCCCCGCCGCCGCGCCGGCCGCCCCCCCCCCCGCCCACCCCCCGACCCCCCCCCCCCCACCACACCCCCCCCACCCCCACACCACCCCCCACCCCCCACCCCCCCACCCCCCCTCGCCTCCTCTGCCCCACCTCAACCCCCCCCCCCCCCACCAACCCCCCCCCCCCCCACCCACCCACACCCACGCACCCACAGCGCCACGGAGTTCCCAGGCCCAACCCCCCCTCTCCCCCCCCCCCCCACAAGCACCCACGGAGCCCCCCCGCCCAACCCCCCCCCCCCCACCAACCCCCCCCCCCCCACACCACGCACCTCCCGCCCCCCCCCCCCCACGCCCCCCACCCCCCCCCCACCCACCCACACCCACGCACCCACAGCGCCACGGAGCTACCAGGCCCAACACCCCCCCCCCACCCCCCCAAGCCCCCCCCCCCCCCCGTCTCCACAGCGCCATGGGGCTCCCAGGCCCAACACACACCCCCGCCCGCCAGTCCCCACCGCGCCACCGAGCTCCCAGGCCCAACACACACCCCCGCCCGCCAGGCCCCCCAGCGCCACAGAGCTCCCCGGCCCAACGCCTCCCTCCCTCCCCACCCCCCCCAGCACCACGGAGCTCCCAGCCCCAACCCCCCCTTTCCCCCCCCCCCCCGCCCCGCGCCCCCCGCCGCCCCCCCCCCCCCCCGGGGCCCCCCGGCCCCCCCCCCCCTTTCCCCCCCCCGCAAGCACCCACAGCGCCATGGGGCTCCCAGACCCAACACCCCCCTTCCTCCCCCCGCCACCACCCACAGCACCCCCCAGCCCAACACCCCCCCCCCCCCCCCGGACCCCCCCGGCCCACCCCCCTCTTTCCCCCCCCCCCCCCACCACCCCCCACCCCCCCCCCAACCCCCCCCCCCCCACACCACGCACCTCCCGCCCCCCCCCCCCCAGTCCCCACAGCGCCACAGATCTCCCAGGCCCAACGCCCCCCCCCCTCCCCCCGCCCCGCGGGCCCCCCGACCCCCCCCCCCCCGCCCCCTGCACCCTCCCCCCCCACGCCCCTCTTCCCACCCCCCCCCCCAAGCACCCCCAGCGCCACGGAGCTCCCAGGCCCCACGCCTCCCTCCCTCCCCACCCCCCCCAGCACCACGGAGCTCCCAGCCCCAACCCCCCCTTTCCCCCCCCCGCAAGCACCCACAGCGCCACGGAGCTCCCTAGCCCCTCCGCCCCCCATCCCCCCTACCACCCTACACGACCCCCCCTCAGGCGCACCCCCCCACCTCCCCCGCCCTCCCCTGCCCCCCCCCACCCCCCCGGCCCGCCCAACAGCCCCAGCCGCCCCGGCCCCCCCACCCCCCCACCACCCCCCACCCCCCCCCCAACCCCCCACAGCGCCACGGAGCTACCAGGCCCAACACCCCCCCCCCCCCGCACCCGCCCCGCCGCGGAGCTCCCAGGCCCAACGCCCCCCCCCCCCCCCGCCGCGCCACGGCGCCCCCCGGCGCACACCCCCTTTTCCCCCCCCCCCAGCCCCCACAGCGCCATGGGGCTCCCAGGCACAACACCTCCTTCCCCCCCCCCCCCGCCCCCTGCACCCTCCCCCCCCACGCCCCTCTTCCCACCCCCCCCCCCAACCCCCCCCACACCTCCCGCCCCCACCACCCCCCCCCCCACACAAACACCCACCCCCCCACCAAGCCCCCCCGCCCAACACCCCCCCCACCCCCACACACACACACAAGCACCCACAGCGCCACGGAGCTCCCAGGCCCAACACACACCCCCGCCCGCCAGTCCCCACAGCGCCACAGAGCTCCCAGGCCCAACGCCTCCCTCCCTCCCCAGCCCCCCCAGCACCACGGAGCTCCTTTCACCACCTTTCACATCTTTGCTAAATGAGGTCAGTGCTAGTCCCTTGCCATTGGTGCTTTGGGATCTGGGGTGATCACTAGATAAGAGCTAAGTGTTGTATCGCTCTGGCCTGCTCTCTGGCCATGCAGTCTCTGTGACGCTGCCTGCTGCCATGACACTCCCAGCCAGACTCGAAGCAGGAAGTCCTGGGAGCTAATGCCAAAGTCAGTCCCTGTGACATCTTGGCCCAGTTCTTGGGGCTGGAGAAGTTTGGACAGTTCAGGTAACCAGCCACACTTGTAGGAGTTTCTCCAACCCAAACTGAGCGTTGTAGGTTGAGCGACACCACCCAGTCCCAGGGCTGGCTTTGCCAGGTTAGTGCAATGCGCCTGTGTCAGGTGCCTGCACACATGTTCCGAGGGAAGCTTCCACGCCCTCCCATTCAGAGCCTTCTGAGTGCAACATACAACCATAAATAATCAGCATCATCCCGAGCTGATCTCCCTCCACGCCCCAGACATATTTATGGTGGCACATATGTTGGGATCAGGCTTGTAGTGTCTGTTGCATGCTGCACTGTTGTCAGGCACAATGTGCATCTTTGGAGCCAAAGTCTGGCACAGCTCCTTGCGAGTGGGCACAGATCCATCCTAAAACACAAACAGGCATGTAGGTAGTGAAGCCATCCTTTGTTTGTGAGTGAAGTGATCCCTGCCTAGAGGGAGAGTTTGTCTGCTTAAAATTAAAATACCCTTTTAAAGCCAATAATGTGAACTTTTACAAAGAACCAAGAGTATCTGTGATCCCAGAGCACAGCCTCATGTCTCTTTAGGATCTACCCTGGTGCCCATTAGACTTTTGGCGTGGTTGTGTTCTGTAATGCCAGATTGTTTTCACGTTTGCAGAATACTCATTTTTTCTACATTCTTCATAGTTTTCAACTTTTATCAACAACCATAAATTATAAATTGCAAGCTATTTTTTCTGGGCTTATATATTAATTGAGGGTCCGGTACTAACATTCATTACCATGTAATTTGCACACTGTAATTAACCATGTAGAGACCATAATACTTTGCATTTGGAAGCGAGTTACATCCAGTTAATCTAATTGACTAATAACATGTTTTCATTTAGCAACACGTACCGTATTTCCAGTGATTGAATTAATGTCATGTTAATGGCTTTTTTTTTAAACAACATTTGGCATAAACTGCATTAAAAATTGATGTCAGTACAAATGACTTTTGGATCCAGCTCAGCACGTGATCTGAGGAAACACTGCTGCTATTTATGAAACCACTGTAGTTGGCAAGTGTACTCTAGAGAGCAATCCCAGGAGCCCCAGCATCACCTGGGAACAGGACAGAGTGGGGATGTGGCATCAGGATTCTGCTCTAATGTGGTTTACCAACACCAATTCCAAACCAGGCTGGAGCTGCCTCTCCAAGGCTGCAAAGTGGCTGCCCTTTACCTGTGATAAGTGGTACAAATCTCTCTGACACACAAAGCTCAGGGTGAGGGTTTCTTTACAATTCCCTTTGCACAAGTTCCTGAGACAGATTTAAAAATGAATTCTCTGTTGCCAGCGTGACCGTGGCTAGAAGTCTCTGGGCACCTGCTGAGAAAAAGCCAAACGTGGAGATGCAATTAACTGCATCCCTGTGTAAAGTCCACTCTGCTGTGATAGTCTGGCCTGTCTGTCTTTATCCCAGTGTCCACGAGAACAGAATGAAAACATGCTCCGCAACTTCTTCCTTCCATTCTGTCTTTCTTTGCACATGGTCCCACGGGAGAAAGATCAATGCCACATCTCCAGCCCAGAGACTGAAATGTGCTTCCACCTCCTGTTGGAAACGAGCAGAATAAATGCACAAAGCAGGCTCTACTGACTGCCAGGACTGGGCTTTCAGTTTCTCTGGTTTTGTTAGTAAGCTGGGGATTTGCTAAAGAGCTCTGTGCGTATGCACGCTGCAGCATACAGACCAGAACTACAGTCCAAATGTATTTGAATTTTATGCCACCACCAGTAAGATTTAAGGGTCTGTGGCTTTCCCCTAGAGGTAGTGGGTTCTCAGAAGTTATCAGCATGGATAGCTGGTAAAAAGCACAACACTTGAAGGGTTATACCTGTGGAGCTAAAATTAAGTCCAAGTAGTGGTGGTGGTTCGTTAGCTTGCTTGTTTAATTTTCACATTTAAACAAAGGCAAGTAAGAATTATAGTTGAAATAGAACTTTTAAGATTTCCCCTTTGTAATGGCTCAAATGGTAAGATAAATAAGTTAATTATTCTGCTTGTTAGTTCGATGTGTCACTGGCCATCACATCTTCATACCAGAGAGCTTTAGGTTACCTCACCCATCTAACCAGAAAGTCTTTGTGCAATGAGATTCTTAGAGCCATGCTCCAGGCTGGCCTCCCATTCCAATTTTAATTCCCTGATGACATTTTAGATATGATCAGTGACTCAAAAAATATACCTTCAGCTGAGCCTCACTCTCCACCTGCCTCTGAGTCCCCCTGGTCTGAACGGCCCCATTGTCCATACAGGGCTATTCTCTTGGGTTTAGCAACCGGCATGCCATACAATCCAACTCAGCTTCTGCCATGCTCTCAGTGAGCTGCTCACCCACTGGGGGGAGGACGGGGACGCCACAATCAGAACAGCAAAAAATAAACTCACCTTAAACCTAGTAGTTGTTTCCTTGCCTTCCAGCAATTTGAATCTCTCCCCACACACCCTTCCCCCTCCTTAGCTACATCTTTCCTTCCTCATCGTGCACCTCCTGGGCTGTGGAACGACCCTTCACCCTGCTTTTTTTAAGGGCATAGTATCCAGAGACAGCTGTCTCCACATTCCACCTGAGCAATCACCATGCAAAGAGGTGCCTGAATGTCACCTTCTGCAACAGCAAACTCAGGCCTGAGGATTTCTCAGAGTATCTCAGAAGCCCCTTCTGGTCAGCAACTAAAATGCTCAAAACCTTGGGACTGTCACCAAAAGACAGAAAACAGCAGGGTCAAGAATCAAGACCTGATCACACGTCCTGCAGACCAGCCGCCTGGCTTCACCATGCCACGTAAGTGTTGGATCCTGGGGAACTGCACCAGAACCTCACCCAGGCTCTGTCATTCCCTATGACACAGATGAGAAATGAAGGACAGCCCGATATGCAAACCATGGCCCATCTAGTGACCCGCTGCCTTCTAAGATCCTGCTCTGGAGAGACAGCCTGCGTTCACTCCATGGCACCAGCGGCCACAGAGTGGATGACAAGCTTGGATGTTGACCTACTGTTGCTTTTCAAATTGCCACACGAAAGAAGATGATTTTTCTGACATTCCCCACGTCCCCCGTCTCCAGCTCTCCTGTCCTTCCCTCCCATATTCTGCTCATTGGCCCCTCGCCTTTTCCTGGGTCTCCCCTGCTCCTGTCCCCCTCTCCCCGCCCATTCCCAGTTCTAGTGCAGGCCTCGCTTCTCTCTCCACCCCTTTGGAGCCGGCTCATCTCCCACAGGACAGCCAGGCCGGGAGGGGCTCCATCTCCACTCCTCACAGAGGGGGAGCCGAGCAAACCTGGGGATGTCACTGCCCTGTCCCCAGGCCCTGCAGCAACCAGTCACTGCACCTCGCTCTGTGTTTTGTTGTAGGCTGGAAACGTGCCACTGTGCCTCCCCTCCCTTGTCCACCAGCCCTGCCCATTGCCTCCACGTTTCTCCAGTCCCTTTCTGTAGCCTGAAGACAACAGGCCTCTTCACCACTCAGAGCAGAGGGAGAGGCTTTCCGGCTCCTCAGGGTTCCCAGCTGCATGGCTGTGTAGTACCCTAGACACACAGCCCCGTGCCACTGCTCAGGAGCTGACGCCCACTGCTTCAGACAGGTGCAGCCTGGGAGGTGTGGGCTGAGCAGTGCACAAGACTGGCACATCCCCTGTGGCCAGAGTGGCTGCAGGTGGCCATGTGAATATTCATTGTAGGCATGTCACTGCTCTGCCTTTGTGCTAAGACAGGCCCTGTTATGAAAAATCCCATTTATATTCCCTAATCAAACTTCTCTCTCTTCCTCTCCCGCTGCTCCTGCGTTCCGAGAGTGACGCAGGCAGGTGTTCATGGCGCTCAGCTCCAATTACTCTCCAGCTCGTCTTACTTCACTGATTGTCTAAGGCGTGTGTGAGCAGATACAGAGATCATTACAGCGTCCCAAACAAAGAGGAAGAGATGAATTGTTGGGACGCTAGCCAAGGGCTGAGCTCCCCTAACTCTGTCAGAACCCGGGGGAAGGGAGCGAAACCAGGCAAGGAACTGAAAACAGTCACACGGGCTACTGGCTCCGGGAGCCCCCGGAATCCTGACGATTATGATAATGATTTATTGTGTGTATTAGTGCAGCACCTAGGAGCACTAGGCATGGCCCAGGACCCCTTGGTGCCAAACAAACATAGAACAAGACAGTCCCTGCCCCAGGAGCTTCCAATCTAAGAAATGCACCTGTTCCCCGATATGAAACATACGACAGCAATGGTCTGAGACACCACAGCCGGAAATTACCTCCCTGCAAGGGCCCTCACCGCACTACCTAGCCAGTCGCAATCCTGGTGCTGCAGTGCTGTGTGTCATTACTGCAGAGCACAGTATTCGGCAGAAGGACCATGCAGCCTGCAGCTGCGTTTCAGTAGAGAGCCCTCTCTTTGGGCTCTCCTTGCTGCACTGATGATGCTAGTGCACAAAGAAGGAAGCCTCCAGACCGACGTATTGCCGTCACATTCCTCCCACTCCCTCCCTCAAACTCCTTTGCTGCTTTCCCACCCTCCTGGGACTTGGTGCATTTATTAGTCTCCAAGTGTCCTGGTCTTGGATGTCCTCTCAGGTATTTTGTATTTCTCCTCCTGTTTCCCTTCACCATCCAGCCTAAGCTTCTTTTCAGTGTTTGTTCCTAACTCACATGTTTCTGGCTTGGGCCATTGCAACAATGCTGGCTAGAGAATCTTCTCAGCTTTAGTGTCTCTGGCTTGGGAGTGGGTTTGGGTTCTGCTGCTCATGGAGATCATGTTAATCGAAATCCACAAGTTCCACTCCCTCGCATGCTGTTTTAACAATTTGAAATCAATTAAAGTGGAACGTCTGAGTGTACTTAGGCGATAACACAAAACACTTTCAACACCGTAGAAGCAAACTGCCTTCCTTGGGAAGATGGATCTGAGTTTGAACAGCACAGCAAACACAGCAGGACAGCAGAGTTCATCCTACAAGTAAACTCAGAGCTACTGCCTGGAATCTGAATAACAGCAGGTTGCATGGCCACCGACCAACTCCAACCTTCGTAAACAAACAGAAGCTGTGGCTGCGCTGGGTTCCAGCCCTGCAGGGGAAGGCGAGTTTGCTTAATTTAAAGCGTTGGTTAAAATGGGATTTTATTGAAGAGAATTGAATTGACCATAAAGGCTGAATAAACTAAATGCTGAAGTGCTTTTTAAGCAGGCCCGACTAGAGCTGTGTCACAGTTCTGTCAGTGGTGCCTTTTTACTATTAAACGAGAGCTTTTCTTTTTCCTTTCCATTGGTGAATGAATTTCAGTTTATGAAAGTGAGAGAACAGCAGCACTAGCCTGAGATACCCACACTGCATCGGGTGCTGTGCAGCCTTCTCACGGCTCCCCTTGCTCCGTCAGTGCATCTCAGTCCAGCCCCACCCCCATCGCAGCCTGATTTTACCATCCCCTCTGCCCGTGCATGTCAGTCCTGCTTTCCGCACGCAGGGCGATTCCAGCCACGTGGCTAGGCCGTGTGCTAACCTTAGGCTAGTGGACAAGCCCCAGGCGCACTCAGTCTTCGGGGTGAGGGCAGTGAAAGGCCGAGGAGGTAAAAGGTGCGACACAATCTGCACAGCTCCTGGGCGCCCATGCAGGCCCTGCCGGCCCAGGAAGGGAGAGTCCGGGGCTGGCCAGGTGAGCAGAACATCTGACGCCCCACGGCAGAATGGGTGACAAGACTCACTGCGCAGAGGGCCCGGGGCAGAGAGGGGGCCAGTGCCGCACAGCTCCTGCCACTGCTAAGAGTGTCCAGCCAGGGGACTGTGGCCAGGTGGGCAGGAAAGCCAGCCAGCAGCCAGCCCTCCAGCCCAGGGCCATCCTGCAGGCGGGAGGATGCTTTGTGAAGGCACAGAGACTTGAAGCCCGGGGGGAGGGGGATGTTGGGGGGGAGGTATTTTTAGCTGTTCTTCCTCATTAATAGTTTCTGTTTATGAACAAAGCTGGAGAGAGTGACAGCCAGCAAAGCAGCAAGGAGCTCAGAGCAGGAATGAGGGGGGCAGAGCACTCACCCCACGAAGAACTGGGGTGGGGGGGACCCTATGAGCAGAGGAACAACACATGCAGGGTGGAAGCGTCTGAGGGCCCTTTGGGGGGATCCCGGTGCAGAGTGGACCCAGGGTCACCAGTCTTTGGGCACAAAGGGCTGGGTAATCGCAGGCAATCTGGGAGACAGGTGCAAGTAGAAAGAGCCACTCCCCATGAGGGGAACCCTAGTGCCCCTCCTCCACCATGTCCTGCTCTGTCTGCTGCCCTAAAGCCCCTGCCCCTCACTGCACGTGTTCCACTGTTATTTAGAAAATGCTCCTAATTATACACTCGAAAGGCACACACAGAAAACACTTCCTGCAGGTTTTACCAGAACGGCGCTTTCTTTTATCCCCTCCAGCTAAACATCAAACTCTCCTGCCCCTCGCGCACAGACACCCGGCAGCAACAGCGCCGTAAGCCAGAGAAAACATCAGGTGCTGAAGGCCTCTGTAATCTAGCCGAGAAAGGCAGAACAGGAACAATCGCTGAAAATTAAAGCTGGATAAATTCAAATGAGAAATAAAGCTCACATGTTTAGCATTGAGGTAATTAACTATTGGCCCGAACGACCAAGGGCAGGGGTGGATTCTCCACAGCTTGACGTCGTCACAGCAAGGCTGACTGGCTGCCTTTCTGAAAGTCATGCTTTAGTTAGCCACAAGTGGCTGAGCTTAGTACAAGTGAGTGAAATTCTCTGGCCTGTGTAGGCAGGAGTCAGTGCCTGCTGGCCTGGTCTGAGCTGTGGTGAACCAGCTCCTCTGGGCTCCAGCCTGCCGGCTGGGCGTCTGCATTTACACCAGACACATCGGGAAGGGAAAAGGAGTGTGTGAGGCCAGAGCAGGGGCCTTGGTGCCCGTCACAGCTCTATATCTTTGGTTAAAAGTCCTCAGAAGGGTTGTGTTGTGTCATTTCGGTTCTGTGCATGGAGAGCTCTAATGGGGACAAACAGGAGCAGAACCATGAGTTGCCATGTCCATAATGTGCGTCCCAGATAACCCCACATGGGCACCTTCTCCCACACACTCTGTGTGCTCTCCCTAGCAAGCGGGCTCGGATCTCCCTGGGGCAGGGAATGTGCTGTCTCCTGTGCTTGTACTGTGCTGCATACATTTACCGATTTACGCTGGGTGACCATCTGTCCTGTATTTAGTGTCTAGTATCCTATCTCTTGTGTCAAGCCAGCAGAGGACCACTGGGTCCCCCATTGCAGCAATATTCGTGCAGGGGATCATGGCCTGTGATGCAAATGCTTTATCTTCTACTCCCAATAAACATTGTCCCTTAAAATCCGTTTTCCTCTCTCTCTCAACCAGGGCCTTGATTTCATTGAAATGCTAGTGGGCACCCTCTGCACTAACCATGTTTTATAGATACACCTATAGGAAAGTCTTATAACAACAACAACCGGCTCTTAGCCGCCAGGCAATACAGGGCAACACAGAGACACTGAGAGAGCGAGACTAACTCATCCAAATACACGTACTTGAGCAGTTCTGACGTCATTCAGTGCACAATAGGTGGGGGCTTTTCTTTATCATCTCATAGGTCTGCTTAAGTGCTGGGTCTTAAGGGAAAGGGGTCCAGGGTCCCATGGCAAAAGCAGCAGCCTACGTGTGTATGGCTCTCAGGATCCCCTCCTGTCCTCACACCCCATCATTCCCCCCCCATTATCAGCCAACCTCCCTCTTTAGTGCTCCCCGCACCCTGCCGCATTAGCCCTTGTCTCCCTCCAATCCCCCATTACCGCCTGTCTCGCTTCGCTCCCTGATTTGTTCTGTAATATTCGCTCCTCTCCCACCTCCTGTAACCCTCTCCAGAGCTGGCCAAACGCTGAAATCTATCGGCCTGGGCACTTCTACTCTATTAGCTTCTTTAGTCCTCCGCTCTTCTTGCTGCCTCTGCTCGTCAGTAGCGCACTGTGCCCTCATCTGCCTCCTCGGAGTGTCTATCTGCCTTGCTGTCACGAACCTCCCGGTTTGCTGCGTATAGAGCTAATCATGTTTTATAGATACACCTCTCGCACTCATTTATCCTCCAGAGGCTTCCCACTTCCCAATTTAGCTCTTCAATCTGCATTTCTCGGTTGCTCTTTGATAACCACCTGACCCATGTGGAAATCTCCCCGAGATCTCCGTTGGTCAGAAATAGTTGCTTGGCACAGTGCTGCTGCCCGGCACATTTCTGAATATGTTTTGTTTGAAAGAAATGAGCCAGATGGATAAATAGGTAAAACCTGTCACACGCAGGTCATGGCTTGACAAACCTGCCCCCCACACCGAGCCCACAGGGACATGCAATCCCATCTCGCACTCTGGTTCCAGCAAATGGATTTAACTCTTCCTTGTCCCACCACGAGACAGAAACAAGGAGAAAACTCACCAGGAGAGAAAAGGGGAAGTCCTCACTGTGCATGGCAGCACCGTCTCTGTGCACCATGCCCAGGACCCCGTGCTGAGACATGGAAGCTGTTATGGTTAAACCCAAACCCTGCAATGAAATCCCCACTCAATGCAGCCAGGGAATTATATGCTTAGTAGTCAGTCCGTGCTGCAGGGGGCTCTCGAAGCTCCACATACCAGATTGGCACTAGGATCTGCTCCGCTCCAGCAATGCAGAGAGCATAGTACAAACAGAGCAGGGAGCCCCTGGAGTGCCTCTTCACGGGGAAAAAGAATTCAGACCTGTGCTTAATTTGTGCTAGGGCTGAGCACCTCCGGGCCTGGCAGTTCAGAGCCCGGCACCTCTGGTCCTGGCGGTTCAGAGCCCGGCACCTCCGGGCCTGGCAGTTCAGAGCCCCAGCACCTCTGGGTCTGGCAGTTCAGAGCCCCGGCACCTCTGGGCCTGGAAGTTCAGAGCCCCGGCCCCTCCGGGCCTGGCAGTTCAGAGCCCCAGCACCTCTGGGCCTGGCAGTTCAGAGCCCCGGCGCCTCCGGGCCTGGCAGTTCAGAGCCCGGCACCTCTGGTCCTGGCGGTTCAGAGCCCGGCACCTCCGGGCCTGGCAGTTCAGAGCCCGGCACCTCTGGTCCTGGCGGTTCAGAGCCCGGCGCCTCCGGGCCTGGCAGTTCAGAGCCCAGCACCTCTTGGCCTGGCAGTTCAGAGCCCCGGCACCTCTGGGCCTGGCAGTTCAGAGCCCAGCACCTCTGGGCCCGGCGGTTCAGAGCCCGGCACCTCTGGGCCCGACGGTTCAGAGCCCCGGCGGTTCAGAGCCCGGCGCCTCCGGGCCTGGCGGTTCAGAGTCCCGGCACCTCCGGGCCTGGCGGTTCAGAGCCCGGCACCTCTGGGCCCGGCAGTTCAGAGCCCCGGCACCTCTGGGCCTGGCGGTTCAGAGCCCGGCACCTCTGGGCCTGGCAGTTCAGAGCCCGGCGCCTCTGGGCCTGGCGGTTCAGAGCCCGGCGCCTCTTTCTTAAGAAACTGAGCACTGAGTAAGAGCAAAGTTCCTCCCAGCCCAGCAACCAGCATAGCGGGGGAGGGAGAGGGCCAGATGGGATTGAGAGGTAGAGGAGATACCAGCCTCTCTCTCAAGAGCCAGGAAAAGCAGGGAGAAGGGAGAAGCTGTGTCATCATGGCTGGTGTATGTATGGTGTCAAGGCTGATTCCCCACTCTGGCACTTCGAGTGCAGAAGTCGGGGGCCCACAAGGATTCTAAAAATTAATACTGGCCACTCCAGGCTTGTGTTAAACTCCCAAGTTTACAGCTTTTCTCTGACCTTGGATTGGTAGATGCTGCCACCACCCAAGTGCAGAACCCCTTTGAGAGCCCAGGAAGGCACATTCGGTAATTCCTTCCTGTGGGGTACCCTCAAGCCCTTTCACACACACCTCCGGTAAGAGCTGAGAAAGAAAAGAAAGAAAGAAAGAAAAAAAAAAGGAAATCAGCTGTTGCCAGCAGCTAATTAAACAACATGTGCACAAACCTCTTAAGACACAAAAATCCAATTCTGTTCTTAAAAAAGATAAATTTTATTTTTTTAAAAAGAAAGAAAATACATCTGGGAACTCAGGCTATTGCTAGATTTTAAAACAGCAGTTACAAGAATTAAGCACCAAGAATAGCTTTCTTGAGGTCCAGCTTAAAGGTTACAAGCAAAACAAAAGCACCTGGGGTTAACACAGAGGAATCCACAAGCCATAAAGAAATAAAAGAGATAAACCTAATCGCGTCTTCCTAGACATTTCCTGATGTACTTACATATCTGGGGTTTCCAATGAGTAGTTTCTAGGTATGATACTGATGGTTTTTCATACCTGGACTAAGCTTCTTACAACATGACTGCTGCCCTGTCCCCCTCTTCCCAGGAGAACAGACAGACAAAGGGGAAGTTTTTTCTCAATTTTAAAAAGTTCTAGCCTTCCCATTGGCTCTTTTGGCCAGGTGCCCACTCACTTCCTTTTACCTATGCATAGTAGTGAGACTTGTAACCCTTTACAGGTAAAGCAAGTACAGAACAGCTACTTAGAGGTATTGTATAGCTCAGGGGTTGGCAACCTTTCAGAAGTGGTGTGCCGAGTCTTCATTTATTCACTCTAATTTAAGGTTTCGCGTGCCAGTCATACATTGTAACGTTTTTAGAAGGTCTCTTTCTATAAGTCTATAATATATAACTAAACTATTGTTGTATGTAAAGTAAATAAGGTTTTTAAAATGTTTAAGAAGCTTATTTAAAATTAAATTAAAATGCAGACCCCCCCCCCGGACCGGTGGCCAGGACCCGGGCAGTGCGAGTGCCACTGAAAATCAGCTTGTGTGCCGCCTTCGGCACCCGTGCCATAGGTTGCCTACCCCTGATCTAGCTACTGGCTGGCTGGGTGTCCATAAAAGGGAGCTGCCCCCCCCCCCCTTCATTTATCACATATGGCGTGGTGTGGTGAAATCACAGTGCAGCAGGAGGCCCTGGTTATTTTGTGACTCTGCAAGTCTCCACCGTGTGTTTAAGAGGCTGGTGTGTGCATAAGGAAGGCAACGACCCAATGCTCATTCCCCAGAGAAGCCTAAATCCTAGACTTAGGGCATCACAGGCGCTCCCCAGAGCAAGGATTGTCATGGCACAAATCCAGCGTAATGACCTCGCTGGAGCAGACAATGTGGAGGGAGGAAGGCTGGCTTTAAACATAAATTGCAGAGCACCACCAGCGGCACAATTCAGCTCCATTGCAAACGAAAGGACGGTTGATACTGAACCCAGGCAAGGAAGATGAATTACAACATGTGCTTATACCCTGGATGGGGATGTCCCTCCCCGAAGTACGTGGGGGAGACAGAGAGGTTTGCATCTGATGTTAGTTTAAAGTGGTAGCTTCATCTCCATGGACCTTTGGGTCAGTGGGTGATGGGCTGGGTCTGCAGCCTTCTGGTGAGCCCTGGAACGATTTCAAAATGTGAACTGTTGGTAATGGGTGTGGGAAAGGGTCCAGAACTCTAGGGGAGCCATGGCCATGTGTTCTGTACTCCATGGCCAGGCAGAGCAAGGCAGCTCAGATCTGGGGAACCACAGAGCCGAAGAGTATTTGCATGGTACTTGCTGAGCAGTTCCCCTTCCCCTGCTCCAACGTGCCTGATGAATTTGTCCTGTAGTGACTCACAGCATCAGAAGGAAAAGAAAATGTGCCCAGCCTAGTTAATGCTCTGCCCTTGGTGTGTGTTTTAGCTGCAGATGTTAATTTGGTCTCCAATGATCTGACCTCAGCAGTATGCTGTAGGAACAGCCAGTCCCTGCAGTTGATGTAGTGTAGGCTGTGCCCAGCTGAACAAGCTATTAGATAACAAATACTAGCTCTAGTCACTCTGGGCAGGGCGTCTTGACTAACTGCAGCAGGGCATTCTTTGCTCATAACAAGAGTTTTGCACAAAATGTGCCACAGGCTCTCACTAAAAACCACACAAACCAGGGCACACCCACAGCTGCAAAGAACACCCATCCAAGGCACTGAGGTCTGAGAGGGACTCGCTCTTAGACCCAGCCTAGAGGTCAGGCCGTTAAAGCCAGGCTCCAAATGTCACTGAGTCCCTTGCAGTTCTTTGTAATGAAACAGCCGGTGACGGAGGAAGTCCTGCTGCCTGGCCTCAGGGTGCCGTCACGGTTGGCCTTGGAGTCCAGCGTAGTAGCAGGCAGCTGCGGTAGCAGAACATGCAGCAGGCTCCATCTCCATATTTCATCGTGCAGAACTGGCGGTCCAGGAATCCTGTCTAATCCCAAAAGCCAAGTGCCAGCTAGCGAGTGGGTGATGCTAGTTAGGCAGTGCTGACTGGTGTGCGTGGGAGCACTTCCTTACATCCTGGTGGTGGTTACACCGCTACTGGATAACTCCGATTGTATCTCCTGTGATGTGGCTGAACCACTGGGTGCTCTGCTGAATTCAGTGTGCCCCCTTCTGCCTTGCGCCCAGACCAGTGGGTCCAGTTCAGTGCTTCACTAATCTGGGCAACAAGGAATTCTCACTAGAGGAGGGAGATGAGGGGAGGCAGGGCAGGGGAAGACGGGGTGGGGAAGAGCAGTGTTGGAAGAAGGAGGGGAAGTGGGGATTCTGCAAACTGAATGTGACGTGAGCAGAACCATGGGGAATAGCTCTCCAGTTCAATCCTTACCTTACAGATTTCAGACACTTGTTGATAGTAAACAACAAACATCTTAAACATGAAAACAGAATGTTCGTTTTCACTCATTTATTCCCTGTTCCCTGTGCTCCTCTGGCAAAATGTCACATCTTCCAAACAATTGCTGCCTAGAATCAAATCTGCTCTTGCAGGGGAAGATAAAATATTTTCCTGTGCACCTCAGCATGATGCTTGGAGAATGGATGAATATGATAGAAACATCTCTTGTATCTGCGGATATGTTTAAATGCACTATGGATATATTAATTAGATACCTTGCTTGGCACTGAAATAATTAACATCTCAGCAGAAGGAAAGATTTATTTATTTGAAACAAGACATTTATAAAACTGAAACTACAGGGTTTTAGACTCAGGGCTGAGCCCTGAATGCCTGCTTTTGTCCATCACTGGAAATGACTGACTGCTCCCACTTCATTCCAGCTACATGCCATTGTATCAGGGTGTCGTTAGCATCTGAGTCCATCTGGACCTGTCTGCCCACACATCTATGCTGTGCTCCGCACTGGTCTCTGAACACTTTTAAGAGTGTCTTAGCTTATGCAGAACCTAGGTTCTGACACCTTGACTTGGACTATACCAGTCATCCAGCCCAGCATCCTGCCTCTAACAGCAGCAGTACCTGGTGTTCAGGGGAAAGTGAAAACCAACGCAATACTCTAGGCACTTGTGCAGTTCTGTAGCCAGGTGGGAATTCCCTGATGTCCCACCAAGTGAGGCATTAATGCCTTGAGGCATTTGATGTGATTACCTCATTGTACATGTAACTCTTCTGCCAGGTGGAGCCAGCAGCAATCAGGGCCGGGTTCAATGTCTAGGGGTTCCTTTCCATCGACACAACACAGAACTGGCTCGAGCCCCCACCCAGTGACCTGGGAAATTTACACACTGCCCCTGGGCGCCTCTGAGAGGCAATACTTCCCCTCTCGCAAGCACAGAGTCTGACTGTAGAAAAGAAACTTTTAATAAAAGGACGGAAGTAACTCGGCGTTAATTTGGGAAAACAGCACAAACAGGGTTCATAAACATAAACCATGAGCAAAACACCCACCCCCAAGTAAGTTGAGCAGTGTCCTTTCCCCTCAGGTTCTTAAGTCCAGCAACCCAAAGTCCCCTTCACATGCCCGACCCTTCTCTGCACCCCCACTCACAGTTGCTGTCCTTGGTCAGTGCAGATCCAGAGTTCAGAGGTGCATCTGCAGAGTTCACCTCCCCCCCTCGCTGGTCGCTCCTGCCAGCCACCTGATCGCTGCTCTGGCCACGCCTCTTCACCAGCCAGCCTGCTGGCCACCTGCTCCCTGCTCTGGCCACGCCTCTCCACCAGCCACCCTGCTGGCCCCCTGTTCCCTGCTCTGGCCACGCCCCTTCACGCGCCACCCTGCTGGCCACCTGTTCGCTGCTCTGGCCACGCCTCTCCTCCAGCCATCCTGCTGCCCACCTGCTCGCTGCTCTGGCCCCGCCCCTTCACCAGCCACCCTGCTGCCCACCTGTTCACTCCTCTGGCCACGCCTCTTCCACGGCGCACCTGCCGGCCACCTGTTCGATGCTCTGGCCACGCCTCTTCGCCAGCCACCCTGCTGCCCACCTGCTCACTGCCCTGGCCACGCCTCTTCACCACCCACCCTGCTGCCCCCCTGCTCACTGCTCTGGCCACGCCTCTCTGCCGCCGCCCTGCTGGCCACTCAAAACGCTTCTCTGCTGCCACTCTGCTGGCTGCTTGTTGCACCTCTCCAGCCACTCGTTCACCAGCTGACTGTCAGTCACCTTCTGTTGCCCCCTGCCTCTCTGCTGTGACCTCTGCACACCAGTCTCTTAGTAATTTCAGCTCTGGGCAGAAACACAGTCCTGCCACATGAGATTTCAGCTCTCAGTGATTTCAGCTCTGGGCAGAAACACAGTCTTGCCACAAATGGTTGCAGCAATTTAAAACAACAAAAGAGGCTCCTCATGAAGCTTATTTAGCTCCATTCTTTAAAAAGTGGGGAGGGAAGAATAGGTTGAACCAGTCTTAGCAAGAACCCTTATTGAGCATCCCCAGCTTCCTAGCTAGGAGGTCTGTCCTCCCTTACTTTCCCAGGCATCTGACATTTGAGCACTTGGCTTACTGAGGTTCTTTCAACTGATGGTGACCCCGTCCTTTGGGCCAGGTTAAGCCCAGTTCTGCTTTTCTGTATTCCCACAATAATTACAACATTAGTAACCATATTGCACTACCCCTGCATTTAGTACTAAGGTGATTTGTACCCAACCCCAGCCAAAGTTGATCACTTTGACACTGCTGTATCTGCTAAATATGTAAGCAAAGTAGGAGCAAACTGTATTTACATAAACACACCCAAGTCTCTCCTCCTCCCAGCTAGCTGTCAGGGCTCCTCCCAAACAACCTGTTCTCATGCCTGCTCAGCCGGCAGCTCCCATTCTGCAGCCTACAGTTTCGCATTACTGGAAGCCATGGCTGCCCTGAAGCGTTTTGTTTGCAGAACATGAGCCGCCCCCAGGAGCGCTGTAAGGAATGGAAAGAACAGATCTGCTTTGAATGATTAATAACTGCTGGTCCCTTCTGGCCCTAAACAATTAGAAAATCTCTCCACTTCTGTTTATCCCCAAATAGGATCCACCTAGGAAGCAAAGACAGCCAGAAAATAGTTCACCTCATGTGAGACACGTCGCCTAGGGTGCTAACATTTGGGGGGCACCGGCGCCCCGGTCGTCGGCGGTATTTTGGGGGCGGGACCTTCCGCTGCCTCTGTCGGGGGCGGCATTTCGGGGGCCAGACCTTCTGTCGCCTAGGGCGGCGAAAAAGCTGGCGGCGCTCCTGCCAACGACCCACAGATCAGCCAAGGCCGGAGTTCCCCTCCCCAAGAATAGAAACTAAAATGGTTCAGTGAGATTATTGTCAATCTCCTAGGCAAGAATCTCTCATAATTTGTTTATGGATAAAACCTCTTTCTCCCTCCCAGCTGAGCTAGAAAGAACCCCAAGTAACCAAGCAAGGGTGACACCCTGTTCTCCTGTGCAAAATGGCCCATTGCACATTGTGAGTGGCTCAGGAGATGGGTGAGGAATCTGCAAATTAAGCAAACTAGAAATGACTGGCTGTAAGATTGACGGCCAAATTGGGCAAACCGCCTGTTACTCCAAGAAATCCAAGTCACAGGTTTACATCCCAGATTATAACTGTACATTGTTTTCCTGGTAAATCAAACATGTCATGGATAATCTGTCTTTCACCCCAAATTAAAAGTGGCAGATTTGTTTGCCTAGTGAGTCAGCTCTACATTCTTCTATATGTCAATAATATGTGTTCTTCTAAAGTTGGAGGGCATACTCCATACATTCTTTGACTGTACATAAGAATTTCACATTATTTAGGCCTTACATTAGGAGAGTATAAAGGATTTTGTCAGTTTTCCTTGTAAATAATCGTTGTATTCTAGAAATAATAGGCATTGTCTGACACACGGAAAAAGGAATGTTGAAAGATATAAACAAGGGTATAATTCTGGAATATTAAGAGAAATTGCTTATAAGGGGGGATCCCAACTGATAGTAGGGGTTAATAATGAAACGTAATCCTTGAAACGAATCAAATATACAAAGCCTCTGATAAGAAAAGGATTGAAGAAACCTATTATATAAAAACACCATCTATTGGTTACCGATAGAGAAACAGAGAGTGTGTCTACATTGCAATTAAAAACCCGCAGCTGGCCTGTGCCAGTGTAGACATTTGGGATCTAGGACCCACAAGGTGGGAGGGTCCCAGAGCTCAGGCTGCAACCCAACCCCAAACGTCTATACCACAATTAAACAGCCCCATGAGCCCAAGTCAGCTGGCATGGGCCAGCTGCAGGTATACATATCCAGAGAGAGCTGAAATCTGAGCATTCACTTGGCACGTGTCCAGTAGAAATCAGAGGGTGGCCCCTTCC
Source organism: Platysternon megacephalum (assembly GCA_003942145.1). Taxonomy (NCBI): domain Eukaryota; kingdom Metazoa; phylum Chordata; order Testudines; family Platysternidae; genus Platysternon; species Platysternon megacephalum. Next base: position 871,645 of record QXTE01000040.1, on the reverse strand, counting down.
AACTATACCTAAAATTAGGATACATAAAATGGAAGTCAGCATGTGCAAGTAAAGAGTTGACTGAACCCATCAAGAAGGTGCAGAGTCCTAAGTTTGACCGATGCCCGGACCAGCTGTGTGGAAAGCACTTTCCCCCATCCCAGGGTTAAAATGATAAGAAGTAGTGAGATTGCATTTCAAAGACTGCATTGCTCCTTCCATTCTTTAACATCAGTAACAGCAGGCTACCTTGGTACGGCTACACTCTCTAGTGAGATATCAAGAAACCATATTTTGGATTTTAACTCCTTTATAAGTCCAAGCAAATTGGCCTAAGAGAGACTGAAAATAAGATGTAGCTTTTGACATTCTAAACTTGTCCCTTTTGGACCAATCCATTCAAACAGCAGTAACCACACTTGTCAAAGTGCCGTAAAGTCCAGGGCATCCTTGGAAGTGAGAGAAATGTGCTAGGTACTAAAGAATTCAGAGTTGACGATCACAAGCCAATGTAATAAGAAATCTTGGTAATCTTGGGGAGGGATAGCTCAGTGGTTTGAGCATTGGCCTGCTAAACCCAGGGTTGTGAGTTCAATCCTTGAGGGGGCCACTTAAGAATCTGGGGAAAAATTGGTCCTGCTAGTGAAGGCAGGGGGCTGGACTCGATGACCTTTCGGGGTCCCTTCCAGCTCTATGAGATAGGGATATCTCCATATATATATTTTTTTTTCCTTGGTAAAAACTGTGGAGCCTCAACTCTTGCCTGTGATAAGACTGCATCTGTGCAAGACTACACTGTGTGTAGTACACACATGTAACATTGGTGGTGTCTACACTTGAGGGATGGTTGTATACTGTTCAGTGTATACTAATGTGGTTCTGGATGAATTAATAAATGATTGGTTGGTTAAGACAAGCAAGTGTCCTGACCTGAGAAATACTGTTCAAATTACAAGTTGACTTGAAAAGAACCAAGCTCTATATTAGTTAGCTAACTCTCCCTGGACTCACTATTAGGTTCTATTCTATATTGGCTACAACACTTATCCACTGGCAAACCTAGTTTGTTAGATTTCAACTTTAAAATCTAACTGGCCTCTTGGCAAATTCATAAAGATGGACCCCCTTCCAGCGCGGCCAGCAGCCTGGCCCCCATGTGCAATCTCCCAATCCCACAGGCTGGACAAGCAGAACTGATCTGCCAGCCACTCTCTGGCTGCAGCCACACTGATGCTGCCTGGAGAGCCACAGCACACCCCGGCCAGTCCAAGCTGTGAGGGGTTAACCTGGCTCAGGACCATTTCCATATTCCATTTTTCTTTTTGATTAGGCTTTATCATCCCTAGCTGGCAGGGCCAATTTGTACTGAAAATGCTGCTTCCCAAGAGAGTGCGCGTGAATGTATCTGTGCTGATGGCAGGAGATACCTGGCAACTCCCAACCTGCGCACAGGAGCCAAAATGTATTCACAGAGCCCAGACAAAAGAGCCTTTTCCTTTGCACATAGAGAAGCTGGTTATGGGCTTGCAGCAGAATCAGATGGTGGGGACACAAAAGCCATAGAGAGCTGCCCATTTACTGGCCCTATTTGTGAGCTAAGTGGGAGTAGAAGGTTTTCCTTCTTCAGTTGGCCCCCGTCCTCACTAGTCACCCAGATACGGTAGCCCGTCCTCTGGCTGGGCAGTTACACACTAGTGACTGGGGAGCATGTCCTGAAAACAGCATTACTGGCTCTCAGGTTTTCTAGGCTTTAATCTCACTACAGCCATGTCCTGTGCAGGAGCAACAGAGAACGCGATACAGGAGACATGGAGCGCGATACAGTTTAATTGTGTACGGCATGTCCCAGAATGCTGTCCGGAGCTAGTGTGAATACACAGCCGGGGTTCCAGAGGGAGAGAGGAATGTTCGTCAGCTGGAATTGGGAAAGGACTGAGGGAAGCTGATCCATATGGCGGGTGCTGGAGAGGAGGAGGCAGCCGGTATGTGGGGGGGGGGGGACCAGCTGGCCAAGCTAATGACTGATGAGCATGGAGAGGGGATTGAGAGAGACGCAAGGTCATCGGGGCCAAATCCCTGTTCAAAGCAAGGAGGCCAGTTTTCAGCCGGACCCTGCACTGAATGGGGAGACGGCTGAGGGTGGAACATTGTCTGTCTGGGTGAGTCAGGCGGGCAGCACCTTTATGTGCACTCAGGCCAGGCAAGCTGGGATGTGGAGACACAGCGGGCAAGGGGGGGAAGGACTGGGTGAGATTAGCGCAGAGGTGGAGTCCAGGCCGTGGGGTGCATTGAGCAGTGAGGTGCAGGTAAGAAAAGGCCTTCAAGCTCCATATGTAAAACCTGGGGCAAAATCATGCTAGGTCACTCACTGTGTGGCAAAGGCAGGGAGACCCAAGGCACCTGTGAAAGTGGGGAATGATTCCTTGCCCAGTTCCTCTCCCTGCCGAGAGGTTCCCAGTGGGATGGAGGCCAAAAATGCAGAAGGATCTTTCTGCTCAGATACGCAGCCCCGCAAAACACTGCAGCGCTTGCTGGGAAAGGTGCTGAGTGGGAACCATGGGGCAGCGGCACCTCTGGGGTCCTTAGCTCTGGCTACACAGCCCACAGCAGTGAGCCGGCTCAGCAGATTGGGCTAGTGGGGCTCGTGCTCTGGCAATAGTCGGGCAGGCAGAGCTGGGAAGTGGCGGCTGGGGCTGGAGCTCAGGCTCTGAAGCGTAGGAAGGGGGGTGGGCTCCAAAGCCCAAGCCACAGCTTGGCAGCACCATTCACACAGCCATTTTCAGAGCCCTAGCGCGAGCCCTGCTAAGCTGAGTCTGCTGACGCGGGCTGGGCAGCTCGCTCCCACGGAAATGGCCTCGCTACCACCCCACAGTGCCATGACGCCCCAGGTCCCTTGGGAAGTCAGCACTTCCAGCTCCCTCGGAGAAGGCTGCTCTCCCAAATGGGCATCTCCAGCGTGCCAGCGTCATCAGCAGCCCACCTGTAATTCCTGGGAAACAAAAGGATGCCCAGAGAGACACTTAGCACACAGAACCACACGACAATTAAAAGCCATTCGTGCCGATTCTTAGACATTTTACATAGGAGCGGCGTGTAATAATTGTTTCCAATTAAATTATGCTTCTCTAAGGTGCATTAATTGGTTTTACCCATCCGATTAATTGGGCCCATCTCTACTGTGTGGAGCAGAGGTACATGGCTCTGAGGGGGAGGCTGACAGTTAATAAAACGTGCAATTGAGGAACTAATGCAGGGGGACTCTGCTTTCAACCCCCCCGCACACTCACCCACAAACACCGGCAGTCCCTGCACACGCAGGCGGGCAGGTGTCTGTACCCAGTGTCACGGAGTCCCCGGGCGATGCTCTGGAACTGCTCCCCACAAAGCCAGTCAGGACTTTGGGGAGCCTCCTCTCCCTCGGAGCAGACTGTCTGCCGGGCAAGAAGCTCACACGGCTTCACCTCCTGGGTCTCTCCTTGGAGCATTCAGCATATGCCCCTCCGTGCGCTTCCCACAGCGAGTCCGCCCAGGCAGGGTCCTGGGGAAGCCAGAGGGTCCTGCACGCACCCCCCACTTCGCAGTCAGACGTGACTCTCAGCCAGCCAGTAACACAGAGGTTTATTAGATGACAGGAACACGGTCTAAAACAGAGCTTGTCGGTCCAGCGAACGGGACCCCTCTGCCAGGTCCATCCTGGGGCCCAGCGAGCCAGACACCCCCGTCTGTCCTCATCCCTAGTCCCCAGCCAGCTCCAAACTGAAACCCCTCCAGCCCCTCCTTCTCTGGGCTTTGTCTCTTTCTCGGGCCAGGAGGTCACCTGACCTCTTTGTTCACCTTTAGCTATTCCCTTGCAGGGGGGAAGGGCCCCGGCCATTAGTTGCCAGGAGACAGAGTGTCAGTGATTTATCCACCCTGGCCTTTATCCCACCACCTAGAGACTTAAGAACTGCATAGGGGAAACTGAGGCACCCACACAGTATTCAGAGGAAACATGAAGAACAGTCCCACTTCGTCACACGCAGGCACAGCTGCATGTGTTTCCATACATACAGAGAGCTTGTGTGCGCACACGCACGCACACACATACCCACGCTTCTAGAACAGAATGAGCGTCCACATGCTCAGATGATCTTTAGACCCAAGCATCCCAATCCACCCCCACCATCCATCTCTTCCCCACCTCTCGCACTGCGCCACCTCCCACTCACACTCCTCAGGGGGTGGGGAACGAAAGGGAAAGGCAAAGTCCAGCCCACCTAGCCCCTGCGCACAGCAATGGCACACGTATGCGGGTGCCTCCTTTCCCCTGCGCTGCTAGCTGCTCCCATGTCAGTGCGGGTAGCCCAGTGCTCTGATCCCTCCCCACCCCTGGGGTTTGCTGCCTGCTGGGAAGCTTGGCTGGAGGCGAAGGCTTCTCGGCAGGAAATTGCAGTGGCCCCAATTTGTGCAGAAAAAAGGAGCTGCTGCCAGGACCTGGGGGTGATGTTTTATTTACTTGAGAAGGAAAGAACGTTTCCCTGCAAATTCCACAGATTCCTCCAACTCTTTTATTCTCACCAAATAAGCAGTCGTGTCTCATTTGGGCTGGACGTGAGGGCAGCGCTGGGCGCTTCCCGGAGTCAGGAAGAAAAGGAGCAGTTGCAGGGCTGGTTATATTTCAAATGCACGAATCGCCCAGACCTCAGAAAGAAAGGAAGGGGCAGGATGTGTGAGCCGCTGCACGGGGCAGGGGGAATGCACACACAGACACGGCACTGGAGCGTGCAAGCTGTGCAGTGGATAGGGTTGTCCTGGGTTGCATTCCCAGCCAGAAAGAAACAGAGACCTCTAAATTGGCTGCTGACATCAAGGTGCTGTAAATATGCCTAAGTGGGCTGCATGAGCCCTATAATTTTGCTACTAATAACATTATTTTGGGCACTAAAATAAAATGAAAGTCTTTAGACAAGGCTGACCTGACACCTCTTGGAGACTGGGTTCACCCCCATGGGCAGGGTAACAGCAATGCACGCACAGCTGCTGCCCAGGTGCACCGGGCAGGCGTCATGGATCCGTGCCTACCAAACCGGTGTCTCAAGAAACAGTAACACTATAATGATACTTTGCACTTCGACAGCACCCTCTGGCCACGGAGCTCCAAGCACTCGTGAAGCATGAATGATTTCAGCCCCCCAAGCTCCTGTCAGGTGCGCTTTGTGCAGAAAAGGAAACCGATGCACAGAGGTTAGGTCAGGCAGTGAGTCCGTGTCAGAGCTGCAAACAGACTCCACAGCCCTGGACTCCCAGTCCTGCACTTTAATCACAAGCCCATCATCCTGCCTCCCTGCATGCACAGACCCCACACAGGCAGACCCGTAGTCAGGGATTATAATGCTACAGGGATCATTGGGATCATCTTCTAGTCTGACCTCCTACATAGCATGGGCCACAGGACTTCCCTGAGGTAAATCCTGGCTGACCCAGAGCGCATCTGTCCCCAAAACCTCCAGTTCTGATTGAAAGATTTCAAGTGATGGAGAAAGCACCACCCTTGGCAAGTTGTTCCAATGATTAATCATCACTGGGAAACATTTGCTCCTTATTTAGTCCAGATTTGTTGAGCTTCAACTATTGTCTACAGCAATTACATTTAAATAGTCAAGTACTTAAGTTAAACGACCTCTGTTGCTGGGATTTCAGTCTGACATGGAGGCAAACGGACAATAGAGAAGACAAAGGGACCGCACGTTCAAAATGGACTTTGCAGCTTGGTAAAACTACATACAGAGAATTCACACATTGTACAGACAGATTCCCCAACTCAGACCTCTCCTCTTCATTATTTACCACTTCCGCCGTCCTTGCGTTGCCTGCACGCTTTATCAGCAAGGATTTATATTTTCTTCCTTTTCATTGGTAAAAACGTTACATAGTGTAGGGCCAAGCAGGGCCGGCTCCAGGCACCAGCTGACCAAGCAGGTGCTTGGGGCGGCCCCTCGGGAGAGGGGCGGCACGTCCAGCGATTCGGCGGCAATTCGGCGGAGGGTCCCTCACTCCCGCTCGGAGCGAAGGACCTCCCGCCGAATTGCCGCCGCAGATCGCGATCGCGGCTTTTTTTTTTTTTTTTTTTTTTTTTTTTTTGCTGCCTGGGGCAGCAAAAACCCTGGAGCCGGCGCTGGGGCCAAGACCCACTCCTTGCGAGACCCAACTGGAAATGCACCCACGCAATGATGACCCCCCAGTTGCAATTACAATCCTATCAGTTAGCCCTGGCAGGAATGCATCCATGGATCACACCCAGACAGACAGGCAGCAGAGTGCGCAAGGCAGAGGGTCCATGCACATGTCCGATGGCGCCTTTGCAGCTGCAGAGAAGCAGCCACTGCACGTTGGGGCCCAGTGATGTAACAGTGCTGTGTGTGTAAGTTTTAATACCTATGGTTAGTTGTGCTAAATGAATTCTTCAGTATAGTGAAGCACTTCGGGAGGGGTTTTACCAGAGAGTCCATAGCTACCTGTAGCATAGTGCCCAACAGACATTGCACCTAACAAACACAAAGGGCAAATTCTGCTCTCCTTAGCCCTGCTGGGAATCTGGAGTGAGCACTTGGGTTTCAGGCACTATTCTGAACTTGGAGTTGTGTGAATGAGAACAGAATACGGTCCATCTTCTTTCATTTTCAGTTTTGATCTTATTGCTACAAGATTTTGAACAATATATTTTGACCTCCTTAATGTAAACCTGAGGTTCGCTGAAATTCTACTCATTTTAGAATGTCAATCAATCATTTGTGCGTTGGAAAAGTAAGAATACAAAAACTGCTGCTATGAAAAGTTGTGGGGTTCTCTGAAACAATCTCGGAGTTAGGGTGTGATAAAATATTGTTCGGGTGCATCATCCAAATGGTGGCAGCACCACAAGGTTTAAAGCAGCTAGCCTGCAGGGTCGTCGTGGGGTGGGGTTATTTTTCAGATCTACTTGTCTCTGTGGCGCAGCCCCTGCAATCCCAGTTAAAGTTGCAACCCCTACCAACGTCTGAAATGGTGCCCCTGCTCGCTGCTGCCGAGGAAGGCACCCCGCCATTCGCTGCCCCCACCGGCCCTGCGCCCCATAACATCACCCAGCATTCGCACGGCACTGTCACCACAGTGCTCAGAGCACCATACAGGCCGGGCTGAGCATGTAGTGACTGGCTCCATCACACCCTAAGCCACTGCAGCAAGGTCCTGTGAGTCCTGGCTCCGCCTGCCACCTCCACTGAGCTGGCACCCATCCAGCCATGATGCCCCATCTGCCCGGGATCCTGTCCATTAGCTCTCCCGGGTCACTCTCACTTCCTGCTACAAACCTTCTGTTTCCCTCTGGCCCCAGGCGGTTCCCCTGGGGAACAATCTGCTGGGCCCTGGGAAGGCTACATAAGGACACAAGCTGTGCTGAGTGAGGGGCTGGATCAGCCTGACTGGACATGGGAACCAATCACAACTGGTCACAGCTGTGTGGACATCGGTGCTGGAACTAGGGGGGCTGGGGGGCTGCCGCAGCCCTTGGCTTGACGTGGTTTCCATTATAAACAGGGTTTACAGTTTGGATTCAACATGCACAACGTGGGGGTTTTCTGAGTTCTCTACCGCTCGGAAGGACTCCTTTAAAAGCAGCCAGCCCATCTCTCATTTTTCTCAGGAACGGGCGCTCTCCTGGAGCCAACACCGGAGGCTCTCTGGGCATTCTTCTCCTGTAGATTTTTGGTTGTTGTGGATAAGAAATCTTTGGCTGCTCAAGAAATCTCTTATGAACAACACCACAGACTTAGCAATAGATGCAGGGGGAAGGGGGCCATATTCTGGGCCTCCAGAGCTCAACAGACTTTTCAGCCTCTTGTTAGGAGGGAGGGATAGCTCAGTGGTTTGAGCATTGGCCTGCTAAATCCAGGGTTGTGAGTTCAATCCTTGAGGGGGGCCATTTAGGGATTGGGGGCAAGAAACAAAAAGTTGGGGATTGGTCCTGCTTTGAGCAGGGGGTTGGACTAGATGACCTCCTGAGGTCCCTTCCAACCCTGATATTCTATGTGTCTATGTAGGTAAAATTGCAGTGATTTAGGTAAGAAAAAAGAAAATGAATCTAAGCAGGGAGTGGGAAATCCAGAGCACCTGCCATGGAGGGAAATGGCTCATGCTGGGGCTCCTGGCGGAGTGGGGACTGTGTGAACGGAGAGAATGGCTGGGCTGGGTGCTGCGAAGGGGGAGCATGTGCAGCTCATGGTTTGTATGTCTACATTTGTGTGGGTGTGTGGGTGTACTCATGTGGTAGGGCAGGAAATGCATCTCTCTCTCTCTCTCTCCTGTCTCTGGATATGCCCATGACTGATGTACCCTCAGGAAAATACAGTTATCAACTGTTATAAATTGCTACTTGTATCGTGTGGTAATTTGCTAGCACATTACAGCAGAGGCTCTGTGACGTGACATTAGGGGAGCACACCGTGAGAACTGGTGCTTTCCCAAATCCCAGATGCTCGTTCCATTTGTCAGATCCTCCTTTTCAATTAACAATCAATCATTTCCCACCAGAGCGCTGCGGTTCACCAGGCAGCATCCTATGTCCCTAATTCCCTTCTTGGAAACATTGACTGCTTGGGGTGTAATTTCCGAACCCTTATTGGAGTAACCTGCTGCTAATGACTCAGTTTCCCTAACCAGGGGACTGTGCTCACTCTTCATTGCTACTCCTTTCTGGCATCTTTTAGGACTTACCAACATGTGGGCAGAGCCAAGCAGGTCTTCACTGATTCATTGCAATCAAAAGTTGCATTCCAGGAATTCTGCAAACTAGGAAATAATCCTCTTTGCAGCCTGTAATTTTTGTAATGATAATGTGCTGAACATTGTAGCAGTTTTGCAGACACTAACAGTGAGTTCTGCTTTAATGTGTCTAATTGTGATAATGACACTAATGCCAGATATTCCTGCAGTCTGGCACATTTTCTGTAATAAGCGGGTGTTACTCTTCATGGCAGGATAAGTCATTACGGTTTCACAGGGGTCGAAGAACTGGTTCATGCCGTGTTGTACCTGCAGTAGAGCGGTGATCCCTGTTCTAGTTGCAAGCCCTGTAATGAGCCAGTGTCTGCACCACTCTGCTATACATCGGTTCAAACTATCCCTCAGCCGCAGGCAGCCACATAATAGCCGGTTTGTGGGGGACCAGCACAGGAGACCCAGCACCCTGGTTTATGGGACTACTGCGTATGGTCCCCAGGCCATTGGATCTGAGTTTTCGTTGAAGGCCCTTTCTCGTGGATGGCTGGGATGGGGCTGAGGCATAGCACCAGTGGGAACAGGCACTGCAGGCTGCAGTCTGAACACCCGTCACCCTGCGGGGTTGGAGGTTCTCTCAGGGGCGCTGGTTTAACCCAAACTGACACCAAGTCAGCAAATGTCTCCAGTTGCATGTTCCTGCCTGGCAGCAAACAGGATAGCACAACCCCCCGGGCACCTCCTCTGCTCCCCTCACGTTCCCTGCCCCCGCGGGCGGTCAGCACCGCCCCCTGCCTTGCCCCTGCTTTCCGGAGAGTGGGTCTAGACTTGGCTACAATTGCTGAGCTCCCAGCGGGCAGTGCCTCCCAGGGCTGCCTCGCACCCCGCTGGGAACGAGCCCCAGGCCCTGGGCTGTTGTCTGGCTTGGCTCAGCCTCCCACCAGAGGGTGGGGCAGCACATCTGGATCCCCTGCCATGGTTGATAAAACCTGCAGCCTCCGTCACAGGGACCAGCCTCTTTTGTTCCATCAAGGCAGGTTCTCCTGCTCCTGGACCTCAGTGAAAGCCATGGCACATAGCCCCGAGATCCAGCCAGCGAAACTGTTAGCAGCCTAGTACTTTCTGGCAGTTGGGGGGAGAAGGCAGATCCATGTCTGCTCAGCTCACGCCAGGAGAATTATAGCTGTTATGTTGTTTTTGTGGGAAGCAAAGGGGTAGTTCTCCTAACATATGTTTAATTTCTGCAAATAAATCCCCCTGCACCGAAACCTCCCATTTCCTTTACGTGCTCAGATATTTCGTTGTGATTTGCAGGTAGAACCTATGCCCTGGCTTGCACATAAAAGCAAATGCAGAAGCAACGTGCTCTGGCAATATAAACATTCTCCCTGGAGCCATGGCCTTTCCTGCAGGGAAGACAGCAGGATGCAGCGTCTCACACACATCGGGTACGGATGTCTTTTCAAATGTATATTTCAGGACACAAATAAACACAGAACCATCTGATGTGCTATTCCCCGGGATTTCTGCCCAGCAGCCTGTATGGCAAGCACAGTTCCCAGGAAACAATCCGAACTTGCATGCAACTATATTTACAAACAGCTTATTAAAAAGTGCTTAAAATAGTAAGTACTTGGGGACTAGTTCCCTAGAGACGTGTGTGCTGTCCGTCACGAGAGGAACTACACTCTCTGGTCTCATTCTCGTCTGGAAATGGAAAGTCATCCAGCTGCAAGGGCCGGGGGTGCTGAAGTGCAGAGAGGCTGAGCTGTGTGGAGAGGCGGAGGACTGGAATTATGGGGCTGCCCCACATCAAGAGAATTGAGGTGCACTGGCAGAGGTGGTCAGAGAAACCCACATTCACTATCCCTCGCTCCGCCATGGGTGTCACACTCACAGCTCTTTGGGATCTGTCTCAAATACTTTAACTCTGAGATTCCTTCTGCTGTCTGACAAAGTGGGCAGGTTCTCTGCAGAGGGCCAGGGCGCCCCAGGTTCACAAGTCAGCATTCTATTTGCCATAAAACCCACTGTCAGGGAGCTCTGTGGGATCATGGATATGAATTGCTTTGACCCTCACTTATGTTGATAAGGCGGAGTATTAAATCTCTATTTTGGAAGCATTAAGTCTGTGTAATAGAGTGATGCCATGAGCAGTTTGCAATAAGCTGGAGGAATATTACTGTCCTGGGAGACAGACAATCCAACCACAGCCACAAATTGATAACAGAGATGGTAGCTCCAGCTCAGCCTGCCTATTAATTAGGATTATATTGTACATGTAAGAAGATGATCAGTTACACCGGCAGTTACTTGTTGCTTTTCTCTCCCCATTGTAAACAACGTGCCTGGAGCCAGAGCACAGACAGGTAGGCAACTTAACTCACTAAACCTTGATCACACAGTTATATGCTTGAATCTTTGCTACAGAAAATTAATTTCGGAAGTCCTTAGTACAGCAGATGCAGGGCCTTTATTCTGCTCTTACATAAACAAGCAGGGATTGCCGGGGTCTCCTGCATGAGTGGACCAACAAAGGATGAAGGCGTGAACCTTCCTCTCTCCCACGCAATGCATTCAAAGACTGTGCCGCTGCCATCCCTCTGAATGGCCATGACAGAAGAGCTGGGACATGGTGGTCAGCGCTAATCTGTCAGTATCACTAATGAGCAGCTAAAGAGCCGATCCCTGCCTGGTGCACTGATGTCACTGGCTCCTTCTCCAGCTGGTTCCATCTCGCAGGACAAGAAACTTTAAAATTCAGTTTTAGCTTCAATGTATGTTTTCTCCTCTCTCTTCCTCTCCCTCAGCGTCTGACAGCAGCCACTGGCCAGGGGGCAGGATCTGTCTCGCTCTGCCCCCACCTCCTGGCCCTCGCAGTCTGTTGCTTTCACACCCTGCAGCTGGCATGGTGCTCACTCAGCACTCATGGGCATTCATTGATTTAGTCTGATTGCAGAGCCCCACTTGGTGTCTAAATTACTGGTGTCAATACTTTAATTTAGCACCTTTTGTTCCTCTCCCTGGAATTTATTGGCAAGTCTGCAACAGGCTGGGGAGGCCGAACTCCATGCGGATGCTAAGGGCTCATCAAGGCTTCTGCTTTGCTCAGGAAAACAGCTGATTTATTTCTGGTTTCATGACAAAGTCTCCGCTGGAGAGGACCTGCCATTTCACAGCACAAACAGCACTCGTCCCCTGGGAAAGCTCCGGGACAAGCGCAATCCTGAGCCCTGTGAAACTTCACAAACAGCAAAACAAGTGTCTGGCTTGTGTCAAGCTGCGACATTTCTTCCTGGAGCAATGCTAACGTTCTGCCTTTCGCTGGAGTCTTTCATCCCAGCGGAGCCCATGGGGCCTTACAAACTGTAGTGAGCACGGGCAATAACAGCCTCAAATGCACTACAGTGTTAAATAATATGGGTCAGCAGACAGAACAAGGTATAAATGACAGAGAGAAAGGCATAAAAGTATTGTATGATAAATAAATTAAAGCATCCGTTCCTGAAGACAGGAGCCAATGGAGAAGAACTCAGGCAGAGATAAATCAATGGGACAAGCTGGGGAAAGAGAGAGATTTTTTCCAGCTGAAATCTGAAAACAGATGGAGAGTCGATGTGGTTGGGAGAAAGAGGGAGGCAGCTCCAGACGGCAGGAGGTGCAGCAAAGACAGCTTCTGGCTCCATCCAGGGGGGGCAGCACGGAGGCCAGTGTGAGATGGACGGAGGGAGCGGTGAGCGATGCAGGAGGGAGAAGGCCGAGGAAGAGGAGGGAGCAGTTCCCAGGGCGATTCGCGAACAGGATGTGCTGATGAATGGGCAGCAAGTGGTGATGCGAGGGGCTGACGTGTTCATCCCGCCGTGTGCGTGAAAGGGGCAGGGCCTGTCTGCACGAGCTGGAGTCTGGAGAGCAGGGGGCGAGGAGGCCCCAGAGGAGGGAATTGGGATAGTCATGGAGGGTGATGGGCTCAGCTGGAGCAGAGGCCTGAGCACATGCAGTGCTGGCAGCGGACTGATCCGACTGCCCCAGGCACTGCTATGACTGTTTCAGCTACATAGCGGCCAATCCAAAAGCAAGATGACAAGCCCCTCCCACAAAATATACAGAAGGAACCAGCTGAGACACGAGCCCCTCCCTGCAGCTCCCAACAGTCCCCACAACCCACGGGGACCGGTCTGGGTACAACCGATGCACTCTGCCTGGGACGACGAACACGCTAACTCACACCCTCAGTGTGTTGTAAACCAGCCCCGGGCAGACATGGGCCTAACAAACCAAGGAAGGGTTCGCGTTTAATGACTGTCTCAGGCAGGACAATGAGTATGCTAAGGAGGGCACCTGAGCAGGAAGAATCCAGTTATTCCAAGTTGTCCGCAGGGGAGAGGGGGGAGAAGTGGAAACCCCCCAGAATGGGAACAAACACCCCCAGGTGTTAAAAACTGAGCTGCTGAGAGGAAGAGAAACCCCCAAGGGGGCTGCTCCCTGAGTGAGAGGGAACCGTTCGGCTGCTGGACCAGCCGAAGCGGAAGGAACTGGCTGCAGGAGTCAGAGGGAGTCTCCATGATCTGGAGGAAAAGCCTGAGCTGGAGGAGCAAGGTCCCGGAGAGGGAACCTGGAGTCTTCAGAGGGCTCTGCCCAAATCCCCAAGAACGTTCGAGAGTGGTGAGGAAACTGAGGCAGGGAATGGCCTGCAGGCATTGTATTGCTTTGCTGAGCTCAGCTGTCTCTGGTGCTATCTGAGTATTTGGGTTTAGAAATCCCTCTGCAAAGGCCGTGTCTATTTACCTCAGCTGTCACATGTCCCCGAGGGCTAATCTCTAAGGTAGAGTGCCCGGGAGGGTGAGCTCTAGCTAGTCGGAGTTGGGGGGGGGGGGGGCAGCCCTGGCGTGGGGGCTGGCAGCTGGACCATGAGGTCCCACTTCTCAGAAGAGGTGACAAACAGAGTCCGCGCCCAAGGAATCAGCCTGGCGGCCAAAGAAAGCAGCAGTGCCTGGAGCCCACTCAGACCCGGGGCGCTTAAAGCACCTGGGCCTGGCGTGTGGGTCCAAGCACAGAGCCTGGTGCGTGTCCCAGGGGAGCTCAGCCACGGCTGTGACAATGGCCTTGTGACATGCTCTGCACACCTGTACCCAGGGGCTGCTTCTGAGCAGGGGAAGCACTGAGGGGCCCCTTGGGGAACACCCGGCCCCAGCCCTGCTCTGCTGTTTGCTCAAGCCCTTTGCTGGTCACAACCGCAGCAACATGCTCAGGTCTCCCAGAAAGGCCTGTCCCAAGTCACTGGGGGCTTTTTAGATCAAGCCAACCTGCTAATGCCTGCCTGGAGATTAAGAGGCAGCCAGGACAAGCTACAGAGCGCGAGGGTAACATGCTGTCAGCTTCGAGCAGGATTTACTCAGGGCCAGCCATGCCCCAGGCTCAGCGAGAGGAGGAAGGAGAGGGTTCAGGGTCCAGGGGAATGCAAGGCTCTGGCAGCAAGGAGGGACCTGGTGGAAGAGGGATGGAGGAAGTTCCCTGTAGCCACAGTGGAGCAGTTGTGTCTTTGAAACATGTAGTTGGAGGAATTCAGGCAGGCACGTGGCAAGGGAGTGAGCAGAGAAAACCACGGCCAGGGGATGGCAGCAGAGAGCTGGGGAGCTCAGAACAAGCCGAGTTGCTGACATACCTGAGCAGGAGCTTTGCTGAACAGGGATGGACGTGGAGGCAGAGCATAGGCCTGCGTGCTGTGCTACGCTGGACCAATGGTGGTGACGCGGGAGTAGGGTGGGGGTCAGGACCAAGGGGGGGTCTGAAGGAGCCAGGTGATGTCAAGAGAGGCAAGGGGATGGGAGAGTAGAAGGACAGGAGAGCAAAGTGAGTGTCTATGTGGAAGAAAGAAGGGGAGGGGCAAATCCAGGTGGAGGGGACAATATGGCCGAACAGGGCAAACAAGACTGAGCTCAGCGTCCCATTGGTGTGCTACAGCTATAGCATTTCCATATCCCTATTGAAATCCCACGGCTGCTCCTTGAAGTCAAGAGCCGTAAGTGCCCTGGCACATAGTGGATTCAGCATCTCAGCCTGCCTGCTGCAGCTCCACTGTGTGTGTGATCTTGGATGAGGAATTTCTCTTTATACCAAACTGTCTATTCAAGTAATAAAAATAGGCTTTTTTCCTCCTGTAAGTGCAACACTTTTCATATTTTTACTTCCAGCTGTCTAGATAGTATTTCCCTTTTTTCATTTCTAGTGCTCACTCGCTGCTATTTAATGTGAATTTCTAGGGCATGGTGCCCTTAGCAGACATCAGAGCAATATAACACAAGAAATCAGATCTATACTGTTCCAGGAGAAGGCAGGAACAAAAAGACAAACTAGGTTCTTAATACATATGGTGCTTTTGATTCATGGAATATAGAAAATTGTATTTGATTATATCTGTAATGGATCCTCATAACTTTAGATTAGGGTTATGCTGATGGCCCAGCTAATGGACAGTTTATTGCAGGAATAGATTTCATCCTATCATATTTTTTTCCTGGTATCAATTACTTTGAATGTTTAAATGTCTCATTTCTCTGGATGTTTATTGCTCAATTTTCTTTACAAAAAAACACACAAAAGCCCTGGTATTCCTCGGCTAGCGTTGTAAGGAGCCAAAGTTTATATATTCCTGGAATTCAGAAGCAGCTGTCATCTAGTGGGTGCCTAGGTTAGAATAAGATCCATATTTGTGGCTTACAAGTACTGAAATCCTCCCAAGATACATGCTGTGGGGGTATTAGAGTCTAAGCTCCCTTAGCAGACATTTGAATGCAACTGGGAAAAAGTAGTTTAAAAGACATGTTTAATTAACCTGTCTAAAATGAAAAAAAGAAATCATGGGATTGCTGTGTTCGAGATTAACTGCAAATCTAATGATACAAGAGATGGAAGGAAGGATGGTTTGGGAGGAGGGGGGAGCATCTCCTTTTCAGTCAGATTACTAAATCTCCAAAGAATAAAGTTGTTAAATTATTACTCTGTCGCACTGCAGAAGGCACTTGGGGGAGGTGTCCTTATGGCGCTAGAGCGTAGGGAGGTGCCAGATCTGTTGCTTACTGGTTAGAGGAGTATTCTACCTCCAAGTTATTCAGGCTGGATTTCACCATATCTGAAGAAACAAGATACCTGCCGGTAAGAATGCCGCCATTTTCATTCCCTAAGTCAGGGGGAGTCAATTATTTTTTGTCAAGGTCCAAATTTCTTGGTCAAGGTATAGTCAAGATCCACACTCCAGAGAAAATAATAACAATAATAATGATAATAAGTAAGTAAAAAGATTTCAGGGTCCATTCAAAAGCGTCTGGCGGTCCAGATTTGGCCCACGGTCCGTCGATTGACTACCCCTGCCCTAAGTACTAGCCAAGTAGCTCCATAGGCATGACTTCAGAATGATCTCTATGGTTTACATTATACAAGGATGCTTCGCCTGGCTCCAGAACTGATACCTGTCAGTCAAGAAATGTCATAGTGCAGATTTCCCTGAAGAGGTGAAGATATCTGCCTGTCCAGGGGCATTTGTGAAGGGGCCACTGGCTGACAGGCGTCCGTGCAGGAGCAGTCCTGGCAGAGCATTTAGAAAGCAAGCGACGAAGGCTGCCTGTCGCCCTGTATGAAAATACTTCTGAAACTTTGTCATTGAGCTAATCCTGCCAAAGGGGGAAAAGCCGCCCCAGGATTCGTCAGTCCCAGCATGGTATATCCCAGCATTACTGATTAACCGGGGGAAAATATTGGTACAAGATCGATTTAGAAGGGGTGCCTGGACCCTTTTGGGACAACAGAACAAAACGATACAGAGTGGTAGCATTTCCCGGCTGAGAGGCCATTGGACGGACTCCTCTGTACCAGCCTCACAATACAAGAGCCAGGAAAGTCCTGCTTCTTCACAATAGATTTGTTAGTACTGATTTCCCCCAGCAGTAGCAATCATTATGTTCTCAGCATCAATTTCCAAGTCTCCAACCCATCAGTATTATTAAAAACAAACAGTTTCTAGCACAAAGCTGGTGCTGCAGCATTTCTTCTCATCAGGTGGTGACTATGTGGACACAGAGAGGGGGATTCTGGGGAATGGGACAATGACTGCGACATTCATATTCCCCAGGTAGCAAATCAGGACAGGTTTCTCTGGTGCCCACTCTCTGAGCTGTGGCATAATTAGTCAGTGTTGATACGATCCCTTCTCTGTGGGACCAACAACAGCTAACGCAAAGGAAAAGAGCGGGGTTATAACAGGATTGGTGCAGTTACACTGGAGAACAACTGGTGACGTGGCGTAGAGTCGAGGGAGTGCTGAGCAGGTCTGCAGCTCAGGTGACGACTCTCCTCATTTTATTTCAATCGCTCTCCAGACCAAACCCTGACTGCTCAGACCTGATTGACACACAAACAGCAGCAGCTGTTAGCAAGGGACCCTGTGACAGGATCCCTCTCCGGGAACACAGACACCAGGAGACAAACCGTGCTGAGCACACTGGGGCACTTCCATGTCCCCTTCTTCACCGGGCTGGTCTCTGATCAGAGAAGTCTGGGAGCTGAGAGTGTCCCATGGCTGGAATCTGCCATCTGTCCCTTTGACATGCTGCCACTGTGATCCTGTTTGGATGTAAAGGGCAACCAAGTGCTGGGGTCGGTGTGAGCTGCAGAGAGACAGTGGTTCAGCTCATTGTAATCGGCTACTAACATTATCATCAGGCACATGCCAGCACGTGCTTGGTACTTTACAAAACATGACCTAGGCAGCAACGGGGACTCTGGATCCCTAACACTGCTGGGCCAAACCCGTGCCAGGCCCCGTGCTGTCCCTGGGAGACCCGTAAGGCGGAACAGGCCTGAAAGAGCAGTCAGACGGTATTCTGCAATGCGAGCCAAGGGAGGAGGAAATGGTCATTAATATCAAAAGCTGCGGAAAGACGAAGGGTGTAAGGACAGGGCCTAGCAATGGACAGCCAGCTAGAGACTGCGGTGAGAGCAGTTCCAGCAGAGCGCTCAGGGTGGAAGCCAGCCTGGAAATCACCAATAAGAGACAAGGCCGTCACTGCAAACGGCCTGTTCAAAGGAGGAGGCAGCTGGCCTGGGAGCTGGCGAATGGGACCGTGGCAGGGTGTTGCTCACACTGATTTACCTTTTCCGGTGTTGTGCAGGTGACAGGCCCCATTCTAATGACCAGGGTTGTTCTCAGGATTGTGTGAATGACAAACACCCCTGGCCCAGCACTAACTGGGATGCCAGGCAGAGGTGACTCCACCCGAGATGCCAGGAGACCACGACGCTGGAGGGGGCAGGGCCTTTGCGGGTCCAGCCACTCCCTATTTGAACAAACAACGTCTCTAAGACGCTCATGTGCAAATACCTTCTGGGTGCTGCTCGGGGCAGCGGACCCACAATGGAGCAGGAGGGCAGGGACAGAGTCCATGTGTGTGCAGAAGCAAAGCAAGGAGCCCCTGTGCCTGGCTGTGCACCAGCAGGCGGGGCTTTGCTGTATAATGTTGACTGTTTCGGACTCGCTGGTGCCTAGGCCAAAGGTGTGTGGCGCATACGCTGCAGCGGGGAGCCATTGTCCGTGGGCTGCCCATGGTTCCTGCTCTCTCCTAGGCTCCCAAGCCCAGCCCCATGGGGAATGTCCTCGGCTGTGTGACGTCCCTGCACACACCTGGGTCCCGCTCCCGCAGACTGAGGAGAGAGCACAGAAGTGAGACCAGAACGGGGCTGGTGGGGTCCCCCAGCGCGCGCTCTCTCACTGCGCTCAGAGAGCACAGCAGTCCCCGTCTCGCACGACACATAGCCCGGGACACAGACGCCAGAGGTCCTGGAGCCCAGCGCTGGCTCGCTCACTGCCCAGCCACATCCGTTCACACACGGGCTGCGTGTTATTGCCTCACCAGGAAGGGAACTTGATCGACTTATCATTTTCATTAAAATGCAAATTAATTTAATAAAAAGTAGAACTGTAAATTAATGAACCACTTACAAATTCTATATAGTACAAGTCTAATACTTACGCTCCAGAATTTCCTCTAGTTAATAACACCACTAACTCTCGGAAGTGGGGCTGGCCTGACAGTTCCACCAGTCTAAATCAATCCGTTTGCTCGGGGATGGGGTCGCTGTTGTTGCATGAGGACATTTTCTTTTTACTGCTGGCTGATTGCGAGGGCGGTCGGAAAGCCGGCCTCCTCCCCAGAGGGGCCACATCTCAGTGCCTGTGGCACTTCACCCTCCTTTGCACGGTGGGCTAACACGTGTAAGTGTTTGCGAACCCCACTGGTAGTGCATTAAGGACCATGGTCTATGACGCTGGCAGGCCAGGGGCCAGCTCCTGGCAGGGTCCCCAAGTCTCCGCTGGACACTGACAGCTACACAGCTGGAAACCGGCTGGCTCATGCGTGTTAGTATTGTTAAAGCAGGTGTTAGGATTATATAAGAACGAGTTTAGTGCTTAGACCTTATTGAATGCCTGTGAGTTGCTGCCTCCTGCATTAATCTCACTTGTAGCATTTGTATCCCACACTGTAAGGTTATATTTAAGCATTCGTACTGTGAGCCTCTGTGACTGTAAATCACCAGACTGGAGAGAGACATCAGCTAGTGTAAAGTGCTGGTCTCCAGACAAAGGTGTTACATCCTGGCCAGCAAGGGAGGCCCATTGACTCAGATAGACTATTGTGGAACATTAAAGAGAACAAAAGACTTTGTAGTTCTGCTTCCACCGCACCCCCACGAAGAGGAGTCTTGCAAGTGGATTCCTCCCATCAGCTGTGTTCGCAGCTCAGAGCACATGTAGGGAAGGGAATAGAAACCCCTGATGAGAAGGAACCGTATCTCTGTGCTGCCTGGGCTCTGCAGGGCAAGGCTTCTAGGCATAAGCAAGGGATCTCCAGCTGCTTAGGCTGGGTTAGCCCCAAAGGACATTTAGAGCTTGCTTATTATAGCAGCGTCTATTACCTTTCGAAACTTAAGACTATAACTCGTTTGTGTGTATCTATGTTTCCCTTTTTAACCTTGTCAATAACTCTTGTTTCCTTTTCCTACACAGTAAATCTGTAGATAGTTTATTATAGGACTGGCTACAAGCATTGTCTTTGGTGTGGGATCTAAAGTGCAACTGACCTGGGGTAAGTGACTGGTCCTTTGGGACTGGCAGCAACCTGAATATTGCTGTGATTTTCAGTGTAAGGGACCAGCTATCACAAAGCTAGACTTACCTGGGTGGTGAGACAGACTGGAGTGCCCAAGGGGACCGTCTGAGACTCCATGTTACGGCCATTTAGTGCCTGAGGGGTTTACGTTTGGTAGTTGGTGGGTGAAATC
Organism: Platysternon megacephalum; assembly: GCA_003942145.1. NCBI lineage: Eukaryota > Metazoa > Chordata > Testudines > Platysternidae > Platysternon > Platysternon megacephalum. The sequence goes on along the minus strand of QXTE01000040.1, from coordinate 851,602 downwards.
TATGCACAGAACTTGCAGCCAGTTTGGGGTTGATGCCCTGGTTTGTAACAGTCTGCCCTGAGGTTGGTCCTCACGCTNTTTTTTTTTTTTTTTTTTTTTTGCTGCTTGGGGCGGCAAAAACCCTAGAGCCGGCCCTGCTCCTGAGCCACGCAGGACAGCTTGACCCTGTCATTTTCTCTTCCCCTAAAATTGTCCTGGAGCCCTATGTTCTATTTCACGGTGCTAGTTTACCCCTAGGGAGACAGGACTGGTGCCCTGAACTGGGAGCTTCAGGGATGAGGAAACCTCCCATGAGCTTTACTGGTAATAACACTAGTAACAGGTGCCAAAGACTCATCTAGTCATTGGACATAGCAGACTTCAGAGATTTTGGCCCTTGGAGGACGTTTCAGCCATGAAAAATCAAGACGTTTCCTCTCTCTTGTGACACGGGGAAGCTGGTCCCACTGAGTGGCCAGCCACAACTCTCCATCAGCAATCAGTTCTCTGCAGTGCCCCGGTCCTGTGCTCACGCCGCTGAGCCCCAGCCACCGCATGGCATCACTGGAGGGCCTGGCAGGGTAGATGGCGGCAGCGAGGTGGAGGAACCAGCCCGGCTGCCCGCTCCCACAGGTTGTTGGGTTTTCTCCCTTCTGGCTGTGTAACAGGGATGCAGTTTGTGACACTGGGGCCTGCGCTTCATTCCAGCCTTAATCACCCACACAGCCATTTATTGCCTCCATTGCCTGGAACATTCTCCCTTGAATAATGCCTGCCTGCCTGCCCTATTATGGGAATGCCATCTTTCCCAATCAGGAGAGGATATAGCTCTGACACGGAGATGGCAGTTGACAGATCTGTTTTGTTGTTGTTTCATCTTGACGGCTCCTTGCTACCCAGCTCCTCCTGTGCGGTGGCCGTCACTCTTTGCTGGGGGGTCTCAGGTGAAGAGAGCACGGAATGGCTGTAACTGTGGGCGATTACCGTTTACTTGTTAACTCCGCTGGGCAGAGCAGCTGTGATTGATGCCAGGACTGGAATATTCTCTGTAGCCCCATTAGCAGCAAGAACAAACTGAGGCTTAATTCAAAGGCCGAAATCTATAAAGAGAAAACGAAAACCCATCAGTAAAGTTCTCTTCAGTGGCTAGTGTGTATAATTCAGCCAAGCCCCATCCCATATAACCGCCCTGCGGTGGGCCGAGCCACGCAGGCACGGCAAGCCCTAGTCTGCTACGAGAGAGAGAGAAGCTGCAGAGGAGCCTTTCACCACTTGAATGAAATCCCACATCAGAACCCTTCCAGGCAGGGTCCCAGCAGGACAGCCTAGGTCCACTGAACTGAGTGTAGCTAATTCCAGCCCCCCCTGCATCCTCTCCCCTCTGCACACTGCTCAGGGTCATTGTCACTTCCCCAGCAACCAGCCCTCCTCGTCCCTGGGCCCCAAATTAACTGCGGCATTTGAAAGTCTCTGGGCTGAGGTTTACTGGTCTGTGTCTTTTGCACTCACACAGGAAAGATGAAAAGTTATTTTTTAAGCCCAATCAATATTTACACACAATGGGCAAAATGAGTCCAGATGCATCGTAAAGGAGACTTGCTAGAGATTGTCTTTACCCTGGAAAGGCCGAATTACCTGCTCACCATAATGTGACAACAACGAGACTGTGTCAGTTTGATGCTTCACAGCGGGACGTGATTTCTGAGTTCACTGCTAGCAAAGCGAATGGCAGCTGCTGGGCAGAGTGGCGGGACCCAGGCTGGATTATTAGGGACTGGCTGAGCTGTGTGACTCATGTAACACGTGCTCTGGGGTGTTCACTGGCTCTCATGGGCAAGGGAAACTGCTTATTAGGGGTCAAGAGCGGGATAGAGGGCTGGGGTTACCTGGCACTTTAATGGCTCCCCTCTGGGCAGTAGCTCAGAGCTGCACAGAGGAATTCAGACTCGCCCACCTCTCCTAGCTATGCAGGCTCTGGAGATGCTCACTGCTCCTTGGAGGAGTACAGGGCCCCCCAGGGATGAAAGGAGTGCTCCCTCTCTGGGCCAGCGTCTGTCTCACCCTGTGTGGGGCGGCTGTGTGCGTGTGCAGGGCAATGCAGTGGGGCCAGGTGCTGTGGGAAGCCTCCTTCCCTTGTGCATTCATGTCAAGCCCAGGCAGAACAGCAGCCCCTGCACTCTAGGAGCAGAGCGGTGATCACTCCCTTCCCCCCGGCATGCTCCAGAGGGGCCAGGGACGTAGGACCCCAGCTTTGCCCACACCCCTGCCAGGCACCAGCTGGTGGCCAGCAGGGAGTAAGCTGCGCCCCTGCCAAGGGGCCTGCGGAGTCCGCATGCAGGACGCCCCAGGAGCTGTCTCCGGAGGCAAGTTGCCTCCTGTGCCCATCTGGGTTGGCGCAGCACCATGCCACAGCTGAGGCTGTTCCTGACAGAGCTGATGCTAGGGGCACAGAAAGTGCAGTCATTGGCTCTGAGGGTCTGTGAAAGGAGCAGCCAAGGAATCTGTGAGCAACATGGTAAACCACAGACAGGCCACTCGGCACCAGAATGACCAGAGAGAAGCACAACACTGCCCTGGTACCCTCGCAGGGGCCGCTGGGCAAGGAGACATGCACTGCTGGGGCTGCTTGGGGTGTCCGGGGCAGCAGAGCTGGGGCTGGGTCTCGGGGCAGCAGAGCTGGGGCTGGGGTGCTCGGGGCAGCAGAGCTGGGGCTGGGTGGTCGGGGCAGCAGAGCTGGGGCTGGGGTGTCTGGGGCAGCCGTCCCAGGAGAGGGGTGTCCGGGGCAGCAGAGCTGGGGCTGGGTCTCGGGGCAGCCGTCCCAGGAGAGGGGTGTCCGGGGCAGCAGACATAATGACATGACCGGCTATTCCACCCACCACTCCCTTTTTGAGGTCCTTAGAAAGAGACTTTCATAGAAAAATTGGCAACAGGAGCAAGTTTCATGGCTGCCACCCCCTTTCCCCCATCTCCTGGGATCCTGGGCTGTCATCATCCTGATCCTGAGTGATGTCCTGGCCAGACAGAAGGACCCAGATGACATCACCACATCCACTGGCTCCAGCTAAAGCCCAAACACCACCTGGGATTTTTGTCACACATACAAACACACACCTCAGTGTCCTTTTCTCTCCCCACATTATTTCTTCTCTTTCCGCTCTCTCTCCTTTCTATCTCTGTCTAATAAAAGACTAGCAAGTCTGTATGTTTTTGACAGTGCTACGAGCCTGTGACCAAAAAGTAGCAGCTGATAGCTATTCCCTAAACAGCCTGACTCTGGTACAAGTTTGCCAGGTCTTGGAGTGGCTGATCAGACCCTGTGCTGTGTCTNCATTCCCAGTCTCTGTTCAAACCTAAGTTGATGGTATCTAGTTTGCATATCAATTCAAGTTCAGCAGCTTCTCGTTGGAGTCTGTTTTTGAAGCTTTTCTGTTGCAAAATTGCCACCTTAACGTCTGTCACTGAGTGATTAGGGAGGTTGAAGTGTTCTCCGACTGGTTTTTGAATGTTATGATTCCTGATGTCAGATTTGTGTCCGTTTATTCTTTTGCGAAGAGACTGTCCAGTTTGGCCAATGTACATGGCAGAGGGGCATTGCTGGCACATGATGGCATATATCACATTGGTAGATGTGCAGGTGAACGAGCCCCTGATGGCATGGCTGATATGATTAGGTCCTGTGATGGTGTCATTTGAATAGATATGTGGACAGAGTTGGCAGCGGGGTTTGTTGCAAGGGTAGGTTCCTGGGTTAGTGTTTTTGTTGTATGGTGTGTGGTTGCTGGTGAATATTTGCTTCAGGTTGGGGGGCTGTCTGTAAGCGAGGATAGGTCTGCGTCTCTCCAGCAGGGAGGTTGGAAGTGAAAATCAGCACCAGAGACAGACACTGCATTTTCTCTTTCCTTTCCCCTCTTGTGTGTGTCTGGCTCGCTTTGTCTTTGAGGAAATGGAATTGGAATTTAACAACAGCAACAAGAGCTGCTGGCAGCTCAAATAACTGCGCTTTGCCTCCAAAAGGGTCGTTAGTATCATCTAAGAGATTGCCAGAGAAGGGGGGTTTCTTCTTCTAAAACCTCTCTCCAGCTAAAGGGACGGGAACATGGAACATGGTGATAATACAAGCCAATGTAACACGTTACCTTGCAAAGGCTTTAACTGTTTCCTGCTTTTTTGTATTTAATAAAAGGTTAAGGAGCTGTTGAATGGAGTGTTTGCTCTGGTACTAAGCAGGCTGCGGTCTCTGTGTGCCAAACCCCAAACCTTGTTTAATGTTGGACAGCGACAGGGTCATATTAACACTTTTGACTCCTTGGGCCCATATATTCCATCCAAATTAATCCGACAGATCAGTGGCACATCCAGTAGCAGACCCTCCAGGGGGCAGGAATTGGGAGGTTTGAAATTTCCCACTAAACAGGCCAGGCTTGTAGAAGGCTAAACTAGCACACGGTGCACACTGCACAGACTGCCGTGCTGAGCACACTGCACAGGCACACTGCTCGCACACACACGGTGCACACTGCACACACTGCCGTGCTGAGCACACTGCACAGGCACACTCCTCTCACACACACGGTGCACACTGCACAGACTGCCGTGCTCAGCGCACTGCACAGGCACACTGCTCGCACACACACGGCGCACACTGCACAGACAGCCGTGCGGAGCACACTGCACAGGCACACTGCACGCACACACACCGTGCACACTGCACAGACTGCCGTGCTGAGCACACCGCACAGGCACACTGCGCGCGCACACACGGTGCACACTGCACAGACTGCCGTGCTGCGCACACTGCACAGGCACACTGCTCGCACACATACGGCGCACACTGCACAGACTGCCGTGCTGAGCACACTGCACTGGCGCACTGCTCGCACACACACGGTGCACACTGCACAGACCGCCGTGCTGAGCACACTGCACAGGCACACTGCTCACACACACACAGTGCACACTGCACAGACTGCCGTGCTGAGCACACCGCACAGGCACACTGCGCGCGCACACACGGTGCACACTGCACAGACTGCCGTGCTCAGCGCACTGCACAGGCACACTGCTCGCACACACACGGGGCACACTGCCCAGACTGCCGTGCTGAGCACACTGCACAGCCACACTGCTCGCACACACCCGGTGCACACTGCACAGACTGCCGTGCTGAGCACACTGCACAGGCACACTGCTCGCACACATACGGCGCACACTGCACAGACTGCTGTGCTGAGCACACTGCAGAGACGTACACAACGCACACTGCACAGACAGCCATGCTGAGCATATTGCACCGGCGTACTGCTCGCACACACACGGCACACGCTCTCACATGCTAACATGGGCCTTTAATTATTAACAATGAGGCCTGTGCATAAGAGATTAGCAAAGCAAACCCTGCCCATTATAACAGTGTGCAGTGTTGTCGTAGCTGCGTTGGTCCAGGGATGTTAGAGGAGAAGATCGCAAGAAGAGCTGTGTACTTCGAAAGCTCGTCTCTCTCACTAACAGCAGTTGGTCCAGTAAAAGATATCGCCTCCCCCATCTTGTCTCCCTCATTACAACGGTGGCAGCTGAGGGACGCGCCACAGGGCGAGCGCTCAGCATGGCTCCACCCTCCCACTGCAAATCTCCTGGGTGCATCCGGCTGAGAATTACGGTAGCAGCTAAGTTCAGTGGTGGGAACTTTCAGCAACCGCCCTAATGAATCACCCTCTCGCCCAGCTTCCGTGTCAGGTGCTGTCTTAGAATTCAGAATCCGTACAATTGGCTTTGACACTCTTACATTAATCACCGGGAGCTGTGATGATGGACTGAATTCCCTAATTCTCTTCGTATCTGCACCCGACAGTAAAGCTGTCTTCAGCGCTATGGAATTCACTGTGCTCCTACCACAGTTTAAAAGCACGTGTCTAGATGACGATATATACATTCTTTATTGCCCTCTGCTAGCATCTGAACTTTGATTAGGGGCTGAGTGACCTCAATTTCACAAGCATCAGTCATGTACTGGCAAACAACCCTTGTTCAGCACAAACAGATGTTAATCTGCAGTGGGTTCACAGAGGCTTGCAACAAGTTTTCTATAAAGGTGGCTGTGGGTTTTTTTTAAACACAAGAGTTGGTAAATAAAACGCAGACAAGCTATTTTGCAGCAGGCGTCTTTGAATCATTAGAAATTATTACAAATGCCAATTTTTCTTCCCACCTTATGGTAGGATGAAGATACCCACTCAATTTTCATCAAAAGCACATAAAAGCAATCAAGGCTCCTGTAGTTTCTATGGAAATAAGGGATGCAAATTGGGATTGTGTGGTATCTTTTTTCTTGAATTTATCCATAAAAATGCAAATACCCTTCAAACCGATACTAAAATATTTTTCTTGTACAAAGTGAGGCAACATATTTAGGTAAGAAGCTTTTGTCCATTGACACTTGCGGCAAGCAGACCCGACCGCTCGCGCAGAACGAGCCTGTCACAGCTCAGTGATGCCGCCCGTGCTGGAACATAGAGTCTGATGGTGTGATTCTCCCTGGCCAGGCTCCAAGGGATCGTGACTCGCTCGGTTGAGTCCCCACATTCTTGGGTGCCCCTTCAAAGCGCCCACTGGGATGCAGTGGCCTAAAGGGCCCATGCAGTCCTGGGAGGCATGAACAGGGGAATCTCAAGTATGAGCAGAGACGTTATTTTACCTCTGTGGCTGGCACTGGTGCAACCGCTGCTGGCGTCCTGTGTCCAGTTCTGGTGCCCACAATTCAGGAAGGATGTTGATACATTGGAGAGGGCTCAGAGAAGAGCCACGAGAATGATTAACGGATTAGAAAACCTGCCTCGTAGTGACAGACTCACGGAGCGCCATCTACTTAGCTTCACACAGTAAAGTTAAGGGGGGACTTGATTCCAGTCTGCAAGTATCTACATGGGAATTTATTGAATATTTAATAAGAGGCTCTTCGCTCTAGCAGAGAAAGGAATAGTGTGAGCCGACGGCCACAAGCTGAAGCTAGACAAATTCAGACTGGAAATAAGGTGTTAATTTTTGACTTGAGTGTGTTTAACCCTTGGAACAATTTACCAAGGGTTGTGGTAGATTCTCCATCACTGAATTCTTCTAACAGATCTGCTCTGGGAGCAGGGCCGGCTCTGGCTTTTTTGCCGCCCCAAGCAACAAAAAAAAAACCACGTGCAGGGCGGCCGGAGCGGCGAAGCAAAACAAAACAAAACCGTGCAGGGCGGCCGGGGCCAGGGTGCAAACTTTCGGTGCCACTTACTTGGCGGCTCGCGGCTGCCTCCCCCGGCCGCGCTGGCTAGCGGGACTCCCTGCGCTGCAGACGCAGCGGGGGGGGAGGGGGAGAGAGAAGGGGGGCGGCCAGGGCTTCAGTGGGGCGCTCGCCACGCGGCCCTGACTGCTGCGCCGCCTGCCGGGAGGGCTCCGCACCGCTCCGATCGGCGGGGAGGAAAGGACGCGGGCTGCCCTGCCGGGAGGGCTCCGCACCGCGCCGGTCGGCGGGGAGGGAAGGAGGCGGGCGGCCCTGCCGGGAAGGCTGGGCAGCGCTCCGGTCGGCGGGGCGGGACGGCCGCCGGCCGCCCTGGGGGGAGGGCTCCGCACCGGGGCGGTCGGCGGGGGGGGAGGGGGAGGGGGAAGGGGGGCGGCCAGGGCTTCAGGGGGGCGCGCGCCACGCGGCCCTGACTGCTGCGCCGCCTTCCTGGAGGGCTCCGCACCGCATCGGTCGGCGGGGAGGGGAGGATGCGGGCTGCCGTGCCGGGCGGGCTCCGCACCGGGCCGGGGGGGGGGGAGGGGGAGAGAGGAGGGGGGCGGCCAGGGCTTCGGTGGGGCGCTCGCCACGCGGCCCTGGCTGCTGCGCCGCCTGCCGGGCGGGCTCCGCACCGGGCCGGGGGGGGGGGAGGGGGAGAGAGGCGGGGGGCGGCCGGGGCTTCAGTGGGGCGCTCGCCAGGCGGCCCTGACTGCTGCGCCGCCTTCCTGGAGGGCTCCGCACCGCGCGGGTCGGCGGGGAGGGAAGGGCGCGGGCTGCCCCGCCGGGGGGGCCCCGCCCCGCGCCGGGCGGCGGGGCGGGGAGGACGCGGGCTGCCGTGCCTTTCTTGCTGCAGACCTGGCACTGGCTGGGGCAGACGGACCGCGCAGCTCGCTCCCAGCAGGGTGCTCCCCTCCTCCGGGGCGCCGGAGCAGTGAACTCCCCCAAAAAAGGGGGGAAAGGGCGGCCGTGCCGCCCTAGGATTGGGCAGAATGCCGCCGCCCCTTAGAATCTGCCGCTCCAAGCACGAGCTTGCTCGGCGGGTGCCTGGAGCCGGCCCTGTCTGGGAGTTACTGGGGGAAGGGGTGCTATGGCCTGTGTTGTGCAGGAGGTCACACGTGGTGGCACCTTTTCCTGCAAACAGCCCCCCTGAATCCACTGCAGCCATGGCTGTACGCGCTGCGCAACGTGAGCTCACACAGCAGAACTGGCCCTGGGTGGATTCTGGGTCCAGTCTGAAAAGCCATTTCCCTGGGCCCTGCAAAAGCTCTGCCCTTTCTAAGTCCCTGGTCCTGGGGTTGCACCCGTCATTGCTGGTCTGTCCTAGGGCGTTTGCTCTGTTTATTGAGCTGAGGGGAGCAGGCAGTGCTTGGTGTGGGCATCTCCGCTCTGTCTGTCTGAATGTGTCATGGGACCCCGGGAGAGACTCTCCAAACCAACTTAGAAACAAGCCTGGGATCAGTTCTGGCCCAACTGGGGACAGGCCTCTTAGCTCCTGTGCCAGGACTCCACCCACAATGAACCCAATTACTCTCCCCTCTGGTCTCAGGGGGAGCTAGCCGGGCTTGTATGACTAAGGAAGCCTCAGGGTCCTTCTCTTTCCACCTTGCTTTGCCTCATCAGCCCTCCAAAGACAGACCGTGTGCTAGTTCTTTGTCTCTGGACACGAGGAAGTTCTTTCCTTCCATGGTTGCTGGTCTGTTCACAATGCTGGCAGTTAATTCCCATAGCTCCTTGTCTTTTCCGACATGATGGCCTGTCTCTTCCCATGTACTGACCCATCTCCTCCCTCAGCAGTCACCTTGCTCACCCGTCCTGTCATTGGCTGGATCTCGACTGAAGACTTTACTTTTCATGCCGTACATTCCTCTTGCCTCCAGGCCAAACTACACACTAAACTGTGGAACTTTGGAGCTTTTTTGTAAAACTTGCTGAAATCGACAAGCTGTAGAGTCAGAAGCAGTGTGGGCACCTTATAGCGTGGCCAGTGCCAGATGGTTCGGAGGAAGGTGTACAGACCCCGCAGCAGCAGATATGGGATAATCTTCCTCCCACATGGGTCTCGTCCTGCTCTCCAGGAACTAGAGATCAGCTCAAGCCCTGACACAGGATGTTTAATGGCCCTTCCATTATCATTAACTATTCTAACTTTGGATAGTCCTAGTTCTGGCTAGTCTTGGCTTTTCCACCAAGCATTCTCCCAGTGCATCCTCTCATCTCTGCGTCTATCTTTCACTCGGAGCTTTACCGTGTGCCTGGTACAGGTCTGCTGCCCCCCCATTGGGGCGCCTGGTGTCTCAGCAGAGCCGCACATCTGGCATTGGGACCCCGGCCGGAAGCTGTGACTAGTCAGTAGGCTGTGCCATGGGCTTATGGGGTGATCGCTCTGTCAAATGCATGGGGACGGGATTCCTGGTAGTTATTACTGACTGGTATTAACAACGCCCCCTTGGAACTGTGAAGAGGGGAACATTCCAGGAGTGAACCAGAGAAGGCTACGGCTGCATGATTATAAACTAGCAATTAATGAATTGTGCTGTGACTATTTCCACCTGAGAACAACAGTGAGATCAAAGAACTGAACTGAGATCAAACTGATTAGTAGATCACTTTACTTACAGTTGAAAGTGCCAATTAGACACAGCAGAGAAACAGTACGGATTAGTTACTTCCATTAACAGCTCAGGAAGGGAAAACTCACTCAGTGAGCATAGAAATGGTGCATAAACCCCCACTGCTGACTCCCTGGGTGGAAATCGAGGTCACCAGTGCCTATGCAGGGGTTTCCCCCTTTCAGCAACCACATGCTGAATATTACATATTAATCACATCAAGATGCATTTGAGAAACTTGCAGCTTGCACATGCTCATATGAGCGGGTTTGGTTTCATCTTGTCTGTGTGATTTCCCAGTAGGAAAGGCCTCCTCAAAGGGCGACTGCAGGTCACATGATGACCCAGGATCAGAGTTCTCCTGAAGACACAAAACATACTTTTCAGATTTAAGCAAGTATAATCAATTGCATGTATATAAGTGCATATGCACAAGTTAGATGCACAGCTACCTGGTGAGCATTCGTGAACGGTGTATTTGTGCATGCAGCTAGCCAATTAGCTCCTAATGAGCCATGTGTGCATCCAAGTACCCAACTGACCCATAAATATGTAACTGACGTGTGTGCCAAGATGTGCACCTACATTTTAAAAATTGAGCCCTACTGCCATTCATTACCCCTTTCGCAAACACCATGTCACCCCACTTGCTTGCACAGAATAACTTCTAACATATGTGAGCATATTACAGGAGTGTCTGCACCAAGTCCACTGTGGGACTTTATCTGCTCTTCAAAATTCACCTCACAGACACTTAGAAGAAAAGATCACAAACATGGACAAAACCATTTCAACTCCACTGCACCCATGGTTCTCAACCTTTTCCATTCCCAGACTGCCCTCCTGCCCAGCATGGATCCCCCTCCCGCTTGGCAGCGCTGGAAGAGTAGGAAGGGATGATGTGGATTCTCCACCACTTGAAGTCAGTATTAGCCATCTTTCCAAGAGATCTGCTCTAACTCAGCCATGAAACATGGCTGGACACAGGAACCACTTGGTGAAATTCTCTGGCCTGTGTTACGCAGGAGGCCAGACTAGAGGATCATAACGGGCCCTTCTGTCCTTAAAATCCATGAAGGGCAGTCATGATGCTTTAGTCTCTCCAGCTTCTTCAGCTAATCTCTCCAGAGTCCAGACTGTTCACCAAGGGTAAGTCCCTCGCTGAGATTCCAGTAGGCAGACCATTGTCTGTGGTCACATGGCAGCCAGGTGCTGTTTGACTACAGCGCAAGCACAAGAACGGCTGCTACGGGAAAGGGCAAAGGTCTCTCGAAGAATGACGTGTTCTGAGTGATTTAAGAGCCCATCAGTCTCAGTGCTGAGATTATGCCCATAGTCCATGGTCTTGGATCAAGCCTGGCGGTTGGTCAGGAGGCGCCGGCTGCTATTCATGTAGTTGGTCACCTTCTTGGAGATGTAACTCAGCATCCAGCTGTGCCTTGGTCGCCTGCTGTCCGTCACACCTTGGGATTTTTCTCTGTTGGGGTGGCTCAGACAGAGGAGCTGCTGGCAATGTCACAACATCTTGGAAATGCCACAGGCAGGGGTGTGTATTAGTCATCGCATGCAGCTCTTAGAGTTCGAGCCTGCATCAGAAACGGAGAGGTAGAAAACTGTGACGAAGTGAGAATGTTTTGTGGTGTTCTGTGAATACTGAGGGGGAAGGTTGCAGGGGAGCTGAGCTGGGACTGTCTGCATGGGGGAAGGGAGATACCTGAGCACGTAACATGAGAACCCAGGAGGGGGGTTGGAGGCCAGGTAACACCTTTGACTGGGAATTCGGACAAAGGAAAAGGCTGGGGGAGGAGCCGTGGGGGAAGGGAGAAAGGAGACGCCTGGAAGGGGTTTTTTGAGTTCTTGGAAGCTGGATAGGAATGAAGAGGGAGCCTGAGGGGGCCTAGGCTTCCCAGCGAGGCCGGGGCCTCCCTGGGGCCCCAAATAGACCTACTTAAAGGGGATCCTGTTGTCTGTGCTGGCAAGACCTGTTTTGGACTGTGTTCCTGTCGTCTCAATAAACCTTCTATTTTACTGGCTGGCTGAGAGTTATGATGAATCGCAGGAACCCCAGGGGTGCAGGGCCCGGACTTCCCCACACTCCGTGACAAAAACAAACAGTAAAACCTACTGATCCATTTTTAACATGACAAAAGGTTATTAGTGAGGGTGCCACAAGTCTCTGTGTGGGAACAGCTGTTGTTTAATATACACATGGATGATCAGGAAAAGCTGGGAGAACAGGCTGGTGGCAAAATGTGCAGATGACACAAAATTATTTACATTAGTCAAGACTAGAGAAGACTGCAGAAGTTCAGAGACTCCTAATGAAGCCAGGTGAAAGGTCTGCCCCCGGTGAAATTCAGAGCAGTCAAGAGGAAGGTAAAACACCTCGTAAGGAATAACTTAAATTACTAACAGTGCTGAGTTCTCTTGAAGGAAGATGTGTCATTTCCCGTATGCATTATCCGAGAGCAGCCAATACAAGATCTATTAACGATGCATCTTCACATTCCCCTTACTGATGACAATATAATTGACATGTTGAGAGATTTTGTTGTTTTAGTGCTCTGAGATGTCTTGAGATGCGTGTTACTCTTCCCAGTTCCGTGTGCTGCGTCAAAAGAATATGCTTCTTGCTGAATGTTCGGCACTCGCTGTGGCTGCAGGGGGTTACCCGTATATAGGGAGCAGTTAGAACAGCAAACGAGGTATCGTACACATACAGGCAAAAGTGTTCACAACCCCACACTGCCACCCACACATCTCTTCCCAACGGAGAGCATCTGCCTCCAGTGTCCAATTGGTTTTGACTTGAACGGGCTGCTGCATTATGCTGATCAGCATAACTTGGCGTCCAGAGAGCCTCAAGTCAACTGCAAATTATGACTCTTTTTATTTAGGATTTGTATTACCACAGTGCCTAGGAGCCCCGACATGGACCAAGACCCCATGGTGCCAGGCACTGTGCAAACACAGAACAAAAAGATGATCCCTGTCCCAAAGAGACAACAGATGGATACAGGCCGAGAGTACAAGGAAACAAGGAGACAATACAACGTAGTGGAGTGTTCATTGGGACTGGATTGGATGGCTTCAGATGGCTCAGAATGTGCTTCTGTCCACCCAAACTTCTTGTTATATTTTACAGGTGCTTAAATTGGAGTAACTAGAGAGGGAAAATGCATGTTGAAACCAGAGCAGGAAGGACTGTGTCCATATCTATCTGGACAGTTATAAATGTCGGGAGATCTGCAGTATTGCTCACTCAAGTCATTTGGTTAATGGCTTTGACCTTTATGGATTTGTGCAGACTCCCTTGGTATGAAAATATGTGCAACCAATTTCAGGTGAGCTTTCAAAATAATGCACCTGTCCTCATGTAATCTGGTTTGTCTGCAAACATCCTAGAACATTCTTGAATACCCTTAGAATGTTGTTTCAAAGAGCAGAATGTCATCACCAGCTGCTACCGGCATGTAACTGAACATAACCAAGAAAGACAAATAATTGCTCGTAAGAATGCAACAGTGATTTGCTATTGGAGATGGTCTAGTAAATAAATTATTCAACAAAATGTGGAAAAAATAATCAGATAATGAATTTGATAAATAGAATTAAAATAGCCCTAGTTGCTATAAATGTGGTCAACCATATTCTCTCGAAAGAGAACACCCTGCCTAAAGGAAATTCTCTGGATTTATGGATAGAAATGCCACTTTCCCTCTGTATGTCCAAGCAAGAAGCCAAAAGACATATATGTGATCAGATCATACATTTTCAAACTCCAGAACTTCATCCTAGACAAATTCCAAAAGATTCCCTGTGCAGAGACTGACTCGGGGTCTGGTTAGGATAAGAACATAAGAACATAAGAACGGCCGTACCGGGTCAGACCAAAGGTCCATCTAGCCCAGTATCTGTCTACCGACAGTGGCCAATGCCAGGTGCCCCAGAGGGAGTGAACCTAACAGGCAATGATCAAGTGATCTCTCTCCTGCCATCCATCTCCATCCTCTGACGAACAGAGGCTAGGGACACCATTCTTACCCATCCTGGCTAATAGCCATTTATGGACTATTTAGGATACATCAGAAGAAGCAGCCGAAACTTTCATGGACACAATCTGGTAAGTTTGAAGACCTCCCATTCCCAAAATGACTGTGTAATATTAAGCAGACACCAGCAGGTAGTTCCTCATTGATGTTGTAGCGGTTGTAAATCTGATATGTAGATATAAACACTGCACCCTGCAAAAATTAAGGTACTTCCCAACATGAGGTACCCAGCACTTCACAAGCTGGAGCGATATGTAGCACCGTGCATGTGAAGTAGGGAGTTGTGACTGGCATTCCCATCCTGGTACCCAAGACTGGTTACAAAATACCCCAGGCAAACCAGATGTGAGCTTGGTTTGTTTTTTTGTAACATACATAAAAGTGTGTGTGTGTGTATTACCAGAACAGGCCTGCTTTGGCCTGTGTACATTGTATCTCATCAGTATTCAGCACAGGACCACAACGTGAAGGCAAAAATAGTTCCTGAAAAATAAGAGAAAAAGAGCTGGGAGGAGACAGGAGCCATGAAAAGAGAAACCAGCGCCTTGCCTGTATTCCAGCTGCTCTGCGTCTCTGTCACTCCCACCCCCTCAGAGCTGATGTGTTTTGTACTCATCTCCCTGCAGAAACATTCATACAAGCTACTCTTGGTGCTGTGCGTATTCCCTGTGTATAAATGTAAAGCAGGCAGGGAGGGGGAGGGGCAAATTCTTGGTGATGTTTTTTCTCTCTGCATTTAAACACATAGAACAATCTACAATGAGAAATGCTCGCTTCCAAGTGCTTAAATGTCAGTATTATATTGTTTTAACAGCCTGGCCTTTAGGGATATAAAGGGCACCATATTCCACTCAACAAGGCAATGAAGAACCCTGGAGATCCAACTTTTCCCATACCCATGACTAAGGAGCCAGAAGTAGCATTCAAGACTGCCAGAGGTCTAGTCCATCTGTCCTGTCCCCACCACAGAGGAGAGTGTCTCTTAATGAAGATGCAGCTCCTCCCTGATGGCACAGGATACGCCAACCCATTATATATGGAATAGTCTCCCCTCCCGGAAGCTCTATTGCTTCGCACTTTCAAAGTTAGACTGGCCAGAACACCAGTAACCCCCAGTAGAGACAGTTCTGCCCTGGTCCCCTGGGAGAAGGACGGGTGATGTAACGGGTGCTTCCTGCCTCTGATTCTAGGATTATGTTAGGAAATGAATGTGTTTTGGTAACTTCCTCTGCCCGGGGACTGGCTGGGAAATGGGCAAGTAACAGACAGCGCAGCAATGCTGGAACAAACTGCTGCTTGAATATTTTAGCCTTGCCTTCTCTGTAACAGGGCTGGGCCCAGCTGTCTAGGGGCAAGAGGTGAAGGTCACCTATCCTCCTCGATGTCTGGGCCTGCAGAGGCAGCTCTCTCATTCTCCATCTCCTCTCCAGCCAGCTCCCAGAGCCATGTTAATCCACAATGGGAGGGTGGGGCTGTGCATCCTGCCCCCTAGGACAGGGTGGTCATTGAGAGGGGAGGGCGGGGCTCCTGCCACATGGGGCGGAGTCAGTTAAAGGGGAAGGTAGGGCTCCTGCTGCAGGGGGAGAGGTCAGCAAGCTGGTGGCATCTGGGGAAACTTGTGACTAAAATCTAATCAAACGGATAAACAAATGCAGGGTGCAGCTAATTTGTGACTGTTTATGCAAGACTCTGAAGATGCAGGGCCTGATCCAGAGCCCTTTCAAGTGAATGGAAATCTTTCCCTGGACTCGGGTGGCTTTGACCCAGGCCCAGAGAGTGCAGTGGGAGCACTAGGGTGTATTTATTATTATTATTATTTCAATCCCCTGCCTTCTTTATCTGGAACCATTCCCTGTGCTCTTGGAACCCTTCTCGGGCTGGGAGCGTGTGCCAGCGGTAGCCCTTGGCAAGGAAGAATGTTAATACCTTATTGAAATTTTTTCGGCGGAAGCTCCCTATGAAATCACACAAGTGCAATTTTCCTGCAGTCTCCAAATCCTCAGCCTCTTCCAGCTGATGCAAATAAAACCTTATTATTCTGTTTATGACACAGGCCTGCGGAGCCTCCCCTGGGAGAGGGGATAATCTGCAGCCGGGAGGGGAAACTGGCGGGTTAAACGTCTCTTCGCATCCAGCAATTTCACAGTTTGATTTTTATCAAGAAGTTTTAATTTCAGACACAAACAGTAACATCACCACCAATAACGGCAACGGGACCATCCCCACTGGTCGCTCAGCAGGAGAAGCAGGCGGTGAACTCGCTGGGACGCAGTAGCTAGTCCTTCCCTTGGAGGAGTCTGTGCACCGCTGAGTCCCATGTCAGCCACATTTCGGTGTTAAATGGGCAGCCTTGGCCTTGGTCTGGCCCTGTGCACAGGGGGAATTTCACCCAGGGTCAGCGTCTAACACCACTGCAGTGGCACAAGGGCGTGTGTGTTTCCTGGCTGCATTGGCGCTTTGTCAGGCTTTGTCTGTGCTGTGCTGACCCTTTCTTTAAGTGACATTTGGCTGCACTGCTAAAAGCACACTATTGAAAATCAATAAGTGGAAAGCATTTGAAAGCCAAACGAAATCAAACATCACAATATGGTGGAGTCAATCATCTGCAATTAACCTTATAGCTGCTCGTACCTCTCTGATCGACGGAGACAATCAACACAGACAAATCAAACCCTGCACAAACCTGCTGCCTGCACCGACTGCCCAAGCGAATGGAAAAGTCACCACTGCACATGCGTGGCTCCTGGTCGCATGTTGGCACTGCTAGGCACTGGCGAGATTTCCAGTGGCGAGTTTGCTATGTGAAACAGATGAGGAATTCCAGCCATGCATATGCCAAGAAAGGCCACAGCAAGCAATCCCCAAGTCCTGTCCCTCTGGAATCCTGCAGACAGCAAATCGCTTTACAAACCCGGCCTGCCCCTGTCCAGGAGTAACTAAAAGCCTATTTCATGGGGAGGATCAACCACCTCAGGGGAGAAACAGCTCCAAGCACATGGCACCCGCTCCTACATCCCAGAACTCAGCCTGTTCACCCAACCCAAGTCCGGGAACCCTGAACAGAAATCCTGGCTGCCACAGGCTCCGTCCTCTCCCTCGTCCTAGTCAGCGTCACAGCGAGCCAGCAGGGGCAATCATGGGCCGCACTGACTCATGGCCGGCAATAAGCGGATGACACCCAGCTCTGCATCTCAAACAGCCCCATCACCCAGTAGCACCTGGATGAAATGCAGCCGGCTGCTGATGAACTCGGGCAAAACCTGGCTGGTAGGGCGGGGAGGTGCCAGGGTGACCTTGCCATCTGCATAACCTCACACCCTCCTCTGACTGTCAGCATGATCCTCAGCCTCCCAGCCCTTCTGTCCTCAGCCCGGAGCCACACGCTCACCCCCTGCTCACTGGGCCACGGTAACTCATTGTGCCTCGGACTGATGCCACAGACCCTGACAACCCCCCAGCTGGTTGAACCCTCAGTAACCCACTTTCTCTGTAACACAAGCTGCCAAAGCACCATCCGCCCAGTGCTTGTCTCACTGGCTCCCAAACCAGGGCCGGCATGGGCTCACACTCCCGCCATGCAGCCACGATCCCCTCTGACGGGAACGTCCCACTGCCATGCTGCAAGACGAGGTACAGGAGCACAGCCTTCATTTCGCTAGGCTGAGCAAGCCAAGCTCTTGGAGGCTTCTCTCATAAGATCTTCCCTCCATTCCCCTGATCATCCGAGTAGTCCTTCTTTGCACTTGCTCCAGTCTGAATTCGTCTGTCTCGAACGTGGGTGAACAGAACTGTGCACATGATTCCAGATGCAGTGTCATCGGTGTTGTGTACAATGGCATTAATACCTGCCTGTCGCTACTGGACATCCCTGGCCTGGTACATCCTGGCCCCGCTGCTCCAAAGCAACAGGAGCAGTGGCAATGGAGACGCAAACCATGTTCAGAACCCGCCGGAGGCTGACGGGAGGGGCACAGAGATAACTTGCTCAGACACTGCCGTGGTGCTGCCTGCGGTCCAGGTGGACTTGCACGTCTCAGCCCATCTCCTGTAGTGCTCGGCAGCAGTCTCAGTGTTTTAAATACCAAGGCTGGTTCTGGGACTCGGCGGCACAGCTGCCCTCGGAAGTCAGTGGGAGCCACAGGAGATCAACGCCAGGCACCTGAGTTAGGTATTTAGGCCTAAGCTCCAAAGGGAGCCAGAAGAAACATCTTTCCACGTCATCCGAGCAGATATGAGCAGTTAGTCATTGCCAGCATAATCACTGCTATGCTAATTAATTCCCTCAAACTGACTGAATTAATTATTGTCTGCATTTTAGTCTGGTGGTCAGTAACTATGAAAATCAAAGTGCAATAATGGCCCACTCCAGAAGTAGCTGCAGTTTGGTGGTCGGTGACGTATAGTGATTTCCGTCTCTATCTATCTTCAGGGCCAAAGTGTTGGCGCTGCGACACTTCCATCACATCTGTAACTCTGTTTAAAGTCCAGCCAGGCATTCAGGTACTACAGCGAGGGGGGCCCGATAAGCATCTTGATGGGTGGATAAAAATCTGTAAATAACAACAGCCTCTTCCAAAATCTCGTTTAGAGTAAGGAAGGCATTTCTTGAAGCAGCAAGTAGTTCAGACACTGTTGTTAGAAGTGGGGGTGTCTTTTTGAGGTCTCAGTATCAGAGTTACAGGAGAAGTAAATCAATGACAAACTAAAAAAGTCCTTGATGCCCAAATAGTTTGGGAAGTTCTGAAAGAGATGCTAAAGCAAACTCCGGTCCGTACGCGTGGCTGCAGATCCAAGCCACAAGTTCCAAACTGAGTGCAAACCTGAGTTCATGAACAGATACAGCCCTCCAGGGAGTGTGGCAACTGCAAACAAGTTTGGTCTGAGTTCAGAATCCAATGCCCAATGCGTGCCTCAAAATTCAGCTCATTGCTAGCCCTGCCATTATGTGCCAGCTCCCTTGGGGTTGAATAATATTCTGCATTACAATGGAGGAAGGAAAGAGTGCCAGTTTTCCAGGCTGCCAATCTGGCATGGTTCAGCAAGGCGGCAGCACTCTCTGAAATGTAATGTGGAGAAATGTAAAGTAATGCACATTGGAAAAAATAACCCCAACTATACATACAATATGATGGGGGCTAATTTAGCTACAACGAATCAGAAAAAAGATCTTGGAGTCATCGTGGAGAGTTCTCTGAAGACGTCCATGCAGTGTGCAGAGGCGGTCAAAAAAGCAAACAGGATGTTAGGAATCATTAAAAAGGGGATAGAGAATAAGACAGAGAATATATTATTGCCCTTATATAAATCCATGGTACGCCCACATCTCGAATACTGTGTACAGATGTGGTCTCCTCACCTCAAAAAGGATATTCTAGCACTAGAAAAGGTTCAGAAAAGGGCAACTAAAATGATTAGGGGTTTAGAGAGGGTCCCATACGAGGAGAGATTAGAGAGGCTGGGACTCTTCGGCTTGGAAAAGAGAAGACTAAGGGGGGACATGATAGAGGTATATAAAATCATGAGTGATGTTGAGAAAGTGGATAAGGAAAAGTTATTTACTTATTCCCATAATACAAGAACTAGGGGTCACCAAATGAAATTAATAGGCAGCAGGTTTAAAACAAATAAAAGGAAGTTCTTCTTCACACAGCGCACAATCAACTTGTGGAACTCCTTACCTGAGGAGGTTGTGAAAGCTAGGACTATAACAGCGTTTAAAAGAGAACTGGATAAATTCATGGTGGTTAAGTCTATTAATGGCTATTAGCCAGGATGGGTAAGGAATAGTGTCCCTAGCCTCTGTTTGTCAGAGGGTGGAGATGGATGGCAGGAGAGAGATCACTTGATCATTGCCTGTTAGGTTCACTCCCTCTGGAGCACCTGGCATTGGCCACTGTCGGTAGACAGGATACTGGGCTAGATGGACCTTTGGTCTGACCCGGTACGGCCGTTTTTATGTTCTTATGTTCTCACATTCATGTCTATTAAATACTCGCTGTTCCTATTTCTGGTGGTCTGATTCCTAATCCAGGCCAGTCAATTGATGTATAAACACAGCAAAAAGCCCTGCTGAGGTTGACATGATTTCACTGAAGCTCAGGAGTCCCCCACCCCCTGTGATGGCAGGTGAAATTCCACAGGACTCCTGCTCGGGGGAAGCTACCAGCATCTATCCTGGGTAAACCTCTTGCTGCACAAGTGTTCACAGCTTTGTTACAATTGCACCGACTTTGCAGGCTGTTCTCTTTCGTTCTGGGTAGGAAGCAATCCAAAGGCAGCTGCGATATCTAATGTCACGGTCTGTAGGTTTGGTTCACCTTCTTGGGTTAAATTTTCCTTTGATGGGTTTTCTCTTTTAATCTCCTAATGCTAATTACAGCAGCTCCAGAACATGTGATTCAAGTTCTCCTGGAAGTGACAGTCGCCTCGAAAAATCCCCCTTTGCCATCGTAACTCTGCTCTCTTCCTGGCCACGTGCAGGGGGGATGGAATGAAACTACATGGCTTGGATCAGGATTTCAATCATCCCAAAGCTCAGGAACGTTCTGGTTGGGATTAGGTTGTGCTTCCCCTGGAACGAGTCTCACACTCAAGTGGGACAGGGTTTGTAGGCCAAACACAGCAACAGAGAGAGAGACAGCTGGCCAGAGCAGCCACGTGTCCGAGCCAGCCTTCTCCCACAGTGCTGTGTGCAGGGGCCCAGCTCCAGTTGGGACAAAGACAGGCGCAGTGGTGATGCCCTTCTGCTCACTGGATTGTCACCGTTATCGTGGGACTGGAAAAGAAGAAACTTTCCAATAAACAGATCCATTTCAGCATTCCCATTGCCTACAGTTGGTGGAGGGCTGGTTTATAGTCACGTCTGGAGAGCACCCCGGGGACTGGCTTTTCCTGAAGCCCTCCCTTCCCCGTGGCTTGGGCCATGGACACATTGCTTTAGGAATGCGGGTAATACACAGATACAAAAGCACATGCACTCTCGTCAGTTTGGGGCTCCGGCTGGGAGCCCATCTCCGAGCTGTAGCATGTGCAGGCACACAAGGACTTGTGAGCTAGTGGACAGACTGACTAGCCAGGCAAGGAGAAGGGACTTTGAGGGGTCATATAGTGCATTCCCTCACGCCGAGGCAGGGTTAGGAAACACAGCTCCCAGCTACTGATCACTTCCCATCCCTTTCTCCAGGGCTGGCTTCATTTCCAAAAACACCAACTCCAAACCAAAACAAATTAACTCAAACTACCCAGCCCAGCAGGCCTCTATGGACACAGAATCAGAGGGGTAGCCGTGTTAGTCTGGATCTGTTGCTATGGACACAGCTGTCTCCTATCACGCCCTCCTGGATGCCAGCTTTCCCTTCCCTTGTCTAGCTCCTCGTGGATGAGCCAGGTGATAGCCAGGAATCCAGGGGCTGGAGCCCCTTTACATTTTGTCACAGGACTGCTGGTTTGTGTGCGGGGTCACGTTACATTTGATCTCGTCTCCACACAGGGTGAGATTCAGGTGACACTATCTCTGGCTTCTGCACCTGGGGAGCCCCAAATCTATTGTTTCTAACAGGGGCACAGAGGCAAGTACCATTGACTCATCTCGGCTCGGCTGGTGAGATCTAAGTCCCGTTTATCATTCCAAATGGGCAAAGAGGAGAGTTAGTTAAAGGCATATAAACATCCAAGCGCCAACAGTTTGTACTGAAAATTGGAACTGACAGTGCAGGAGTCTGATCCCCAAATCATACAGCTGTTCTACTCCAGGCAGCGATGTGTAACAGCACCACCCAGACCCCCGCCCCCGCACTGTTTCACTAATAAATAGCCTGTTAATGAACATCGAGGTCTGACATTGTTGTTTTTTTAAATCAGGATGCAAATGATGCAGTGCCCCAGGAGAAGGGAGGGGAAAGGCTGCCCTCTCAGGAGCAAAGGGAGCTGGTGAGATAGCTGGAGAAGCTGTCTGAAGCAGCAGGTTGCCACCGAGTGATTAAGAATGGCCCTTTGATATTGGAAATATGTTTTAATGAGTTTCCTGCAGTATAAATACCCCAGTTTGCCGAGAAAGATCCCTTGCATAATCCTTCTTGCCAAGGCCCAGAGAGACACCAGAATGCACAAAGATGTGAACATTTTTTTTCTTTCAAATTCACCATGGAGTGTGATTCAAACTGAAATGGTTTTAAAGAGTTGGGAACTTTCCCAGCCATTGGGAGTCTCTTTATTTCTTTAATATACAAAGCGAAAATGCAGTTTCAAAATCAATACTCAGAATATCCAAACACCCTTTTAAGGTAAGGAGCTGTAACTAGCTGATCTTAGTTATTGAGAGAAAGAGATTCTGTCCAGTAAAGCTTCAGTGTACAGAGAATGTCAGATGTGACTCAGGCTGGGCCAAGCCACCTACATCACCTCATAGCTACCGGAGTTTGTTACGTTGTATTATGAGTGATTTTGGGCTCCAAGCTCTTTGGGGAGGGACTTCAGTGTGCTCTGTGTTTGTATAGGGCCTGGGACCCTGGCTGGTAAAGGCTGGTAAACCCTGTACAAAGGAAAAACACATAAATAGCCCTAGTATTAGTAGTAAATGATGCTATTCCAGGAGCAGAGGAGTGGGGCGCCGAAGGCTGTTATCCAGGGGAGATGGGGTTGCGGGGAAGGCAGAGGGTTCTGCGCTACGGAGCTCAGCAGACCGGGATATCCGTGCTGGGGCAGGGTGGGGAGAGAGACAGGAGGCTGTTCTGCTTTGCCTCTCGCTGCTGTAGACACCTTCTTATCTAAATCTCGATCTGGGCGCTTGGTTCCTCAGACCAGATTCTGCTGTCACACGGATGCAGTACTCAGTGACTGCCCGCATCCCTGGCTGCAGGCTGGCTCCATTAGAGATACCTGTGCTGACTCAGAAATACAAACTCCCAGGAAAGATGCCAGGTCTCTAGAGGTAACTTTGGTCAGTGGCACACCTTGTGCTGAAGTTTAATGTCTCTTGTTCACCTGGACAAACCCCTTAGTCTCTGGCAAGTCTCTCCTGGGTTTCCTACCCCTCAGAGGTCCCATGGAGTAGAGCGGTACATGGAGGCTGGTATGTTGAGGAAATGCAGGTAAAAGCCCGGAGTGTCAAGAATTACACTGGTGTGAACTGAATGCAGATTTTTACCCAGTGTCACTAAAGCCATTTGCAGCCTTTTGGAGGGGACTGTTGTCCCATTAGGACACTGACACTCTCATGCTTCTCAGCCTCAGGGCTCGGAAGCAAGAAGCACTTACTGCCTAATTAATTGTTAATATACTGGCAGAGTACAGCTCCGGAGGGCTGACTGGGCAGCAGAAGAATGGCTGCAATCCCCCTGCAGCCAGTGGTGTCTGCTACCTGCTCTCGGGAGCCCAAGGCACTGCTTCGCATTGTGTCAAGTGCAACCAGCCCTATCATGTCATCACAACAGCTCCCGATGCCCCCTTTGTTTGTGCACATGGACATGTCGTCTTGGGAGCTTATGTCCATCCCCAATTGGAAACAAAGAGAACATGAATGCTGTGACATTGGGGAATGGAGAATGTGTCTCTCCAGCAGGCTGGATGCTCCCAGAGCAGATCCCTGGGGCAGAGGAGATGAAAGCCAGAGTCTCCACTGGGACTGGCTCATGTCTGAAGGGGCAGGGCTCTTCTCAGTGCACACAGTAGTTTTCCATGTGAGTCTGCTACTCTCCATTGCTTGTTAATAGCCACTTAGCTTCAGAAATAGCATTGCTTCTCCGGGGAGCTTTGCCCTTTTCCATCTGTTAACTGCTGATCCTTCTCCGTGTCCCTTGCTGGGCACGCTGCTCCCAGTGTGACTCTGCCTCGTTCCAGAGAGGTGCGAAATCTTTGCACGCATCCCACAGTCAGTTTTTTACACCCAAGATGAACTTGGCAGAAAGTTTTAGAGGGACAAAAGCTACTTCCTCTGACAACAAGAAGCCCATCCTGGCCCCTGGCAGAGAAACAACCACAGCCTCAGACCTTACGGGTCCCAGGCCCAGGGAGGCAGGAGGGATTTTCAATAAACACCCACAGCGGGCCTCTGACGGGCACTCACTGAGAGACCCAGTCCCACAGCGGGCCCCTGACGGGCGCTCACAGAGAGGCCCAGTCCCACAGCGGGCCCCTGACGGGCACTCACTGAGAGACCCAGCCCCACAGCGGGCCCCTGACGCGCGCTCACTGAGAGACCCAGTCCCACAGCGGGTCCCTGACGGGCGCTCACAGAGAGACCCACTCCCACAGCGGGCCCCTGACGGGCGCTCACCGAGAGACCCAGTCCCACAGCGGGCCCCTGAGGGGCGCTCACTGAGAGACCTAGCCCCACCGCGGGCCCCTGACGGGCGCTCACAGAGGGACCCGGTCCCACAGCGGGCCCCTGACGGGCGCGCACTGAGAGACCCAGTCCCACAGCGGGCCCCTGCCGGGCACTCACAGAGAGGCCCAGTCCCACAGCGGGCCCCCTCCCACAATGGGGACGTGAAGAGCTGCTCAGACCAGTGAGATCCATCTTCCAGTGGTGCCAGCGTGTGCATTAGTAACCAGACCCCGCTGAAAAGAGGGACACTGAAAAGGAAAACGTGGTGTTGTTCCGTACTCCCCTCAGGACGCCGGCCACCCGCCACTGCAGCCATCTCCTGTGGGAGGAGGGTGGTGTCTTGAGAAATGGAGAGCCTGTGCTATGCTGTGTCCCCCCACTGGCATTTTCTGGGGGGGCCTGAGGAAGGGGGTGAATGGGAAACGATCCACCCCCCTACCTGTGTGAATATTGCCAGCTTAGTGGGAAAGGGCCATTCCTCAGACAGACACCCCCACACACACACCAGCTGGTGCCTACGCGCCATGGCGAGGGGACCACAGAAATGTGTGCTTCAATAACTGCTCTGCTGTTGGAGTATGCCAGGCCAGCAGAGAGCTTCAGATCAGAGCAGAGAGTCAATGCCTAGAGGACAGGCTCCCATCACCCCTCAGATCAGGCTTGGAGAAGCTGGGCTGCTTTGTCACAGGTCTTCTACTGAATCCACCAGACAGATTCTAAGGGGATGGGCACCAAAGACATGCCAGTAAATGGCCCAGGGATAGGGGCAGGGGCAGATCATATGGGCTAAAAGAAGGCAGATGTATGTTAAATAGAAGAATTGTACATTTTCATTGTGTCCCAGTGTGTGGCCCTCTCCAGGCTGTCCTTGTGGTATTACTGTGGCTTTCGGAGAAGGAATAGACTCTCCAGGGGTGGGAACTGACAGTGGGAGGAGGCAGCTGGTTTTAGATTAGACTGGTGGATTGACCTAAGCTTAGATGCTCTGTGTATATGTTCACTGTGTATCGAATAAAGATGGTTGTTAAGGTTACTAGCAATAAATTATTAAGTGGGTTACTTGAATAAAACAACACCAGGTGCCAGGATTGGGGAAAGTGATAAAAAGAACTGGAAGAAGCTAAAAAAAAAATTTAAAAACTGAGGTAAAAGTTACTCAGACGTGAAAAATGAGCTTCAATGAAATAAGACGGATCAAGCAAGAGTTCCCACAGTTCTAAAAATGTTGAGAAATGCTGCAGAAAACTGGGAAAGGATTAAAGAAGACTTTGATTTATTTTTGAGGGAATTGGGAGCTACTCCTAAGGAAGGGGAACAAAAGATTGCCGCCATTTTGAATATTGCAGGTACTGAAGCAATTTCGTTATATAATTCCTTTGAGTTCAATGTGAGAGGGCCAGTTGACTATGAATTTGTCTTAAAATTTTTGAGGAATACGGTTTATCAAAACGAAATGAAACTTTTGAAAGATTTTGGTTTCACTCAAAGCATCAAATGGGTGAAAAGACTCTTGAATCATTTTTAACAGATCTAAAGATAAAAAGTCAGACCTGTAATTTCTAGACTCTATCGGAGTCAATGATAAGAGATCAAATTGTGATGGTATAAAAGATATCTGTATAAGAAAAAGACTGTTAGAAAAGCCAGATCTAAATCTGGAAAAAGCAATGAGAATTTACCAAACTGCTGAACTTAATCAACAACAATTGCACATTTTAGAAAAAAAAACCCAAACTGATGTGAATATAGACTTAACAAGGAGAAGTAAAAAAACAAAATACCCCACCCCCCAAGTCTATGGAGGAGAACAGAGTGAAAGTATTAAAGGTAAATCATATGAGCAGATGAAAGAATGCTCTAGATGTGGAAGGAGGCACCAACCTAGACAATGCCCAGCATATGGTCAAACCTGTCATAGCTGCAAGAAACAGAATCATTTCACAAGTCGGTAATTAGAGAAGTCTGGAAAAATTTAGAAATATACATTTAGTTCAAAATTCAGAGGTCTCCAGGAAGATACTGAATAAGGAATACAGAGCTGACATTGCAGATGGAGAAAATTTGTTTCTGGGTATTTTGAAGCAGAGTCACTCTGAACATAAAGGAGGATTAGACAGTTCCACTATCTATTAATGGAATATTTACAGTGGCACAAGAAGAAATTATAAAATGTCTAAAAGTAAAACCTATAGTAAGAGAACAAATGCATATTAATTTACAATTTTATAGTGGTGAAAAAAATCCTGTTATGGGTATTTGTGAATTGCAGGTCATAGTTGTAGATCAGGGGTAGGCAACCTATGGCACGCGTGCCGAAGGCGGCACGCGAGCTGATTTTCAGTGGCACTCACACTGCCCGGGTCCTGGCCACTTGTCCGGGCGGCTCTGCATTTTAATTTAATTTTAAATGAAGCTTCTTAAACATTTTAAAAATCTTATTTACTTGACATACAACAATAGTTTAGTTATTTATTATAGACTTATAGAAAGAGACCTTCTAAAAATGTTAACATGTATTACTGGCACACGAAACCTTAAATTAGAGTGAATAAATGAAGACTCGGCACACCACTTCTGAAAGGTTGCCGACCCCTGTTGTAGATAATTTAGAAAACATAAGGTTTGTAGTAGTTAAGGGACAAGGTATTTCTATTTTAGGTTTAAAAACATGTATAGCACTAAATCTAATTGGTAGAATTTAGACTAGTAAGGATCCTGAAACATTGGAAATAGTCAAATAATTTACAGAGTTATTCCCTGGCATTGGTAAATTGGATACAATGTATAAAATAGAGTTAAATGAAACAAAGAAACCAATTATACATGCAACTACAAAAATACCATTCACTTTAAGAAGTAGGGTACAAAAGGAATTGGAAAGATTAGTTAATTTAGATATAATTTAAAAAGTGGAAAAGCCAACTGAGTGGGTCAATTCATTAGTAATAGCAGAAAAGAAAGATGGATCCTTGCATTTATGTTTAGATCCAAAAGAATTAAATAAGTATGTTAAAAGAGAATATTTTAAAATACCTGCCAGGGAAGAAATATTTGGGCAAATGTCAGGTGCAAAATACTTTTCTTCTTCAGATGCGTCAAATGGATTTTGCCAAATACCATTGGAGCAAGAAAGTAAATTGCTATGTATGTTTAACACACCTGTGAGACATTACTATTTTAAAAGATTACCTTTTAGATTATGTTCAGCTCCAGAGGTATTTCATAGAGCAATACATTTTTTTTTTTGAAAATATAGATGGCACACAAGTGTAGATAGATGATATACCGTAATAATATGAGGAAAAACTGACCAGTCAGGGGTTACAGATTGATCCACAATGAATACAAACCATTGATAATACTGCTTACCCAAAAGATAAGGAGTCATTACAGAAATTTTTGAGTATGGTTAATTTTACAGGAAAATACATATATTACTTAGCAGTACAAGTACCGGAGAGTTTGTGCTGTTCAGGAAAGACAGAAATAAAAGTAAAGGTGGTGGAGTAGCATTGTAGATTAACAATGAGGTAAACTGTAAAGAAATTAGAAATAACTGAATGGAAAAAACAGAATCTTTTGGGGTCAAAATCACATTGGGGAAGAAAGCTAATGGATGCTCCACTGGAATAATGCTTGATCCTATTTGGACATGAATTGAGATTTCTTTAATATTTTAAATGAAATAAACACTACTGGGAATTGTGTGATTATGGGGGACTTTAGTTTCCCAGCTATAGATTGGAGGACAAGGGCTATTAATAATGGTAGGGACCAGGTATTACTGGATGTGGTAGCTGACATATTTCTTCACCAAATAGTCATTGAACCAACATTTTAGATTCAATGTTGGTGAGTAGTGAGGACCTCACAGAAGAACTGGTTGTAGAGGACAACGTTGGTTCAAGGGATCATGAGCTAATTCAGTTTAAACTGAATGGAAGGAGAAAGAAAAATTGGTCTGCAACGAGGGTCCTTGATTTCAAAAGGGCAAACATTAAAAAATGTAAAGCGTTAGGAAGGTGGACTTGACTGAAGAACTCAAGGATCTGAATGTGGAGGAGGTTTGGAATTACTTTAAGTCAAAGTTGCAGAAACTTTGCCTGCATCCCAAGCAAGGGGGGAAAATTCATAGGGAAGGGTTGCAGACCAACCTGAATGAGCAAGCATCTCAAACAGGTGATTAAGAGAAAGCAAAAAGCCCACAAGGAATGGAAGATGGGAAGGATCAGCATGGAAAGCTACCTCTTGGAGGTCAGAAAGTGTAGGGATAAAGTGAGAACTGCCAAAAGCCAAGCAGAATTGGACTTTGCCAAGGAAATTAAAACCAATAGTAAAAGGTTCTTTAGCCATATCAATAAAAAGAAAACAAGGAAAGAAGAAGTGGGACCGCTAAGCACCAAGGATGGGATGGAGATAAACAATAATCTAGGCCTGTCTCAACACCCAAACAAATACTTTTTGGTAATGCGGGGATCGAGGTAGTGGCAGGGTGGCTAATGGAAATGAGGATATGGAAGTAGAAATTACCACACCCGAGGTGGAAGTCAAACTCAAACATCTCAATGGGACTAAATTGGGGGGTCCGGGTAATTAATATGAAAGGAACTGGCACATGCAATTGCAAGCCCAATAGCAAGGATTTTTAACGAATCCATAAGTTCAGGGGTCAGATCTATGACCAGACAATTGCTAATATCGTTCCTATTTTTAAGAAAGGGAAAAACAGTGATCAGGAATCCACGGGCCTGTTAGTTTGAACTAAATTGTATACAAGGTCTTGGAACAAATTTTGAAATAGAAAGTAGTTAAGTACATAGAGGTAAACGGTAATTAAGATAAACTACAAAATATTTTTACAAAAGGTAGATCATGCCAGATGAATTTGATCTCTTTCTTTGAGAAGATAATGGATTTTAGACAAAGGAAATACCGTAGATCTAATCTACCTGGATTTCACTAAAGCATTTGGTACAGTTCCACATGGGAAATTATTAGTTAATCGAAAGGTAGATAAGGAACTGGAGACTACAACGGGTCATACAGAAAGGTGAACTGTCAGGCTGGAGGGAGGTTACTAGTGGAGTACCTCAGGGATCGGTCTTGGGGCCAATCTTATTTAACATTTTTATTAATGACCTTGGTACAAAAAGTGGGAGTGTGCTAATAAAATTTGCGGATGACACAAAGTTGGGGGATATTGCCAATAGGGAGGAGGACCAGAATGCAAGAAGATCTGGGTGTCCTTGAAAACTGGAGTAATAGAAATGGAATAAAATTTAATACTGCAAAGTGCAAGGTCATGCACTTAGGGACTAACAACAAGAATTTTTGCTATAAACTGTGGCCTATCTGTTGATTGTGAGCTGCCAATGTGATGCAGCTGTGAAAAAAGGCTAATACAATCTTAGGATGCATCAGGTGAGGTATTTCCAATAGAGATAGGTAAGTGTTAATACCATTATACAAGGCACTGGTAAGACCTCATCTGAAATACTGTCTGGAATTCTGGTCTCCCATGTTTAAGAAAGATTAATTCAAACTGGAACAGATGCAGAGAAGGGTTCCGAGGATGATCAGAGGTATGGAGAACCTACCTTATGAGAGGAGGCATAAGGGGCTTGGCTTGTTTAGCTCAAACAAACAAAGGCAGAGAGGAGATACGTTTACTCTCTATAAATACATCAGAGGGATAAATACCAGGTAGGTGGACGAGTTATTAAATTAAGTGCCAAAGTAGACACAATAACAAATGGCTATAAACTGACCATCAATAAGTTTAGGCTTGAAATTAGCTGAAGGTTTCTAGCCATCAGAGGTGTGAAGTTCTGGAACACCGTGCAAAGGGAGCAGTGGTGGGGAAAAAACCCTAACTTGTTGCAAGACTGAGCTTGCTAAGTTTATGGAGGGGACAGTGTGATGAGGTTGCCTACAATGGCATGTGGTCCATCTGCACCTGCTGCCAGCAAATATCCCCAGCGTCCGGAGAGGGGACCCTAGACGGGGAGGGCTCTGAGTTACTGCAGTGAATTCTTTCCCAGCTGTCTGCCTGGTGGGTCTTGCCCACATGCTCAGGGTCTAACTAATCACCACATTTGCGGTTTGGAAGGAATTTCCCCCCAGATCAGATTGGCAGAGACCGGGGGGGGGACGACGACTTGCCTTCCTCTGCAGCATGGGGTCACTTGTAGGTTTAAACAAGTGTAAATGGCAGATTCTCTGTAACTTGGAGTTTTTAAACCATGATTTGAGGACGTCAGTAACTCAGCCAGAGGTTTTGGGTCTGTTACAGGAGTGGGTGGGTGAGGTTCTGTGGCCTGTGATGTGCAGGAGCTCAGACTAGATGATCATGATGGTCCCTTCTGGCCTTAAAATCTATAAGTCTGTGAGAAAAAACAACAAATTTAAGAGCTTTACTTGGTAAAAATAATCAGTGGAAATGGGACTGTCAACACCAACAAGACTTTAAGCAGCTTAAGCAACAAATAAAAACAGCTCCAGTAACTATTTGATAGTTACAAAATTGTCTTCAGCTGCATCCCAACAAGGCCTCAGAGCAGTTCTGTTGCAGAAGTGTGGAGCTCTCTGGAAAGCAGTTGTTTATGCAGCTACAGCCATGTCAAAAGCAGAATGTCAGTGTGTTCTAATAGAAGAAGGGGCTTTGGCATTCGTTTTTGTATGCAAAACCTTTACATATTTCTATACAGTAGATCTGTACTGGCAGAAACAGCTCATAAACCATTAGAGACTATGTCCAAAAGGAACATGACAGACACACCGCTCAGTTACAAAGATTATTTTTTCAATTGTATTTATATGATTTAAAATTAGAGCATCAGCCAGGCAAATCTTTAATGGTTGCTGATACTCTTTTCTAGCGCTTATGATGTAACCAATGTAATTGAAGAAGAAGATGATATAGTACAGGGGTCGGCAACCTTTCAGAAGTGCTGTGCCGAGTCTTCATTTATTCACTCTGATTTAAGGTTTCGCGTGCCAGTCATACATTTTAACGTTTTTAGAAGGTCTTTTTCTATAAGTCTATAATATATAACTAAACTATTGTTGTATGTAAAGTAAATAAGGTTTTTAAAATGTTTAAGAAGCTTCATTTAAAATTAAATTAAAATGCAGAGCCCCCCAGACTGGTGGCCAGGACCCGGGCAGTGTGAGTGCCACTGAAAATCAGCTTGCGTGCCGCCTTTGGCACGTGTACCATAGGTTGCCTACCCCTGATATAGTACATATAGATATACTTGTTTCCTATATCAGAAAGTATGGGAAGAAATTGTACTAGCAACTAGACAGGATGAGAATTTACAAAGGGCTATTACAGCTATTGAAAAAGGATATAATAAAAAAATGATAGTGAAGCCATATAATCAATTTATTCAAGACATCAGTAATGTAAGGAATTCTATTTAAAGGTAATAGAGTAGTAATTGTGGGACATTTAGGCATAGAGAAAAGAAAACACAGAGCAAGAAAGGTTCTGTATTGGCCACAAATGAACCAAAAACAAGAGGACTATATGAAAGAATGTGACAGATGTCAAAAATATAAACAACCCAGGACTTTTAGTCAAAAAAACTTAAGACCTTAGTCTAAATTAGTTTTATATCTATTTGAATATGAAGGACATGCATATGTTATAGTTCTTGATTATTTTTTGCATTTTCCTGAAATCTCTATCCTAGAAAATACACCAGCCAAACAAGTCATTAATAAAATTAAATCAATTTTTGCAAGACACGGCATTCCCAATAAAGTAATGATTGATAATGAACCTCAATTTCACAGAAAAGAGTTTAAAAGTTTTTCACAACATATGATTTCAAACATATTACATCAAATCCAGGTTACCCACAATCTAATGAGCTAGCCAAAAATGGTGTTAAAATAGTAAAAAGATTACTAAGAAAAGCTGAAGAAACAACTACTGATTTGTATTTGGGATTAAATTATAAAAATATCACCATTACAACAAGGTTTATCATCTGCGCAGTTGTTATTTAATAGACATCTCTGACAGAAATTAGCTAGGTTTTTTTTCAAGAAGGACACAAGGAAAAGGATAAGTATAAATATCAGTCGAGTTTGTATCAAAAGAACTAGTATGATAGAGGATTGCATAAACTGCCTTATGTGAAACTGAATGATAGAGCATGTATATATAATGGAGAAGTTGGGCTCAGAAAGCCAGTGTAACAGAAGAGAGCACCTCAATCTTATGATGTAATGACTAATAACAGTCAAGTGTTTGAACGAAATCAGAGACATCTGCAATTGCTACCTGTACGGCCAGACTCGTTCGAAAGAAGAAATGCTATAATACAGCAACAAGAGCAGCAAGACAATGAAAATAACATAATTCCTCTGAGTAATAAGAGCAACTTCAATGAGTATAGAAGTTAGATGGTCATTGCGTCAAAGGATACCCAGTAAAAGACTTATATCAGAAATTGTTAAGATCATTCAAATACATCTCTACCCTGATATAACGCTGTCCTCGGGAACCAAAAAATCTTACCGTGTTATAGGTGAAACCACGTTATATGGAACTTGCTTTGATCTGCCAGAGCGTGCAGCCCCACCCCCCCGGAGCGCTGCTTTACCGTGTTATATCTGAATTTGTGTTATATCGGGTCCCGTTATATCGGGGTAGAGGTGTACCTCTATATCTATACATAAATAAATTTGTTCTAAAATAGTTAAAAGAAAGGAGACGTGGTGTTACTATGGCTTTGAGAATGATACAATCTCCAGGGGTGGACGCTGACAGCGGGAGGAGGCAGCTGGTTTTAGATTAGACTGAGAGATTCACCTGAGCTAAGATGCTCTGTCTATATGTTAACTGTGTATCTAACAAAGACTGCTGTTCGGTTACTAGCAATGAACTATTATTAAGAGTAGTGGGATACCTGACTATAAAACAACCCAATCCTCACACGGGAACGGTTTATGGTAGTTTCCTACAGCAATGTTTTGTCAAAGCAAAGTGTGTTTGTGCTGCTGCCACCAGGAGCTGTCATTATTATTGTATCATTCTTTTTAATAAAGAGATGAGTGGGTCTCGGCAATTACACCAGTAACTCAATCCAGGGCTGTGCTGAGAAGCCAGCGAGAGTCAAGGCCCAAGGCTGGAATAACCACTAGACAGAGACAAAGAACTAGAGGGGTTGGAAATGCACTTGCAACTTTCTAAACTCTTAAGTAAATAGGCCAGAATATTCTCACCAGGACCTCAGCTCCAAGCATCCCGGAGTCTAGATCCGAACACTGCAGCTGCCACTTACCTCTATAACACAAACCCCAAACCGAGGTCTAAGGATAGTCCTTCCCCCATAAGCACTGGGAAAGCTGGGACCCAAATCCACACTCATCTCCTACCCTCCCCACGGCCCCCAGCTCCCTGGGGCAGCCCAGACCCTGCCTGTTCCATTCTGGCCCTTCTGTACATGACAACAAGCCAAGGTAATTTTCTTGGGTATAGGGGTAACATCTGCTTCCCATTAAGGGAACAGCCACACCATTTAATCCAGAGAAAATAACCCCAGAGAAACATCTGTGTTAGAGCCACTGGAAGGCGAGGCAGGAGCTCCAGCCGCCACTCCTGCACCTCGCTGAGCCACCTGCATGCAGTGCAAAGAGCTGAACAATGGACTCACTTCAGCCCAGCCAAGGAACAGGCAGCTTTGGATCAATATTTTCCACAACAGGCCACTTCGAAATGATAAATGCACTTGTGGGGAAGAGGAAGAGATTAACCTTTTGGTGCAGGTGGCATCCGGTCACTGGGGAAAAGATGGCTCAATTCAGCAGGGAAAGAAGGCAGAGGCCAGTAGCAGACATTCCGTGACACTTGAGACTATATTTCAGTGCCTGAGAATCATTAATGAAAATCAGACTCTCGCCTTCCCCCGAGATAACCTCCCCCACTGCATCCAACAAAAGCGAGGCTAGAACAGCAGGCACCATCACAGCCAGGGTCATCACTGTTTGTCTAGAGAAAAAGCAGCAGACAGAGAGCCCATCATGCAGGAAGCAGGAGCTGCCGAACCAGTAGGAAGATAATATATATACTTGGGGCTGCTGATGGATGAAGACCAGGGAGGAATCATGCTGCAACAGAGAGCATGTGGGAAGATAAAAGGCACCTAAACGAGAACTTCCTCAACATAAATCCTTCTACTAGTGACAAATAGCTCAGAGACAAGGTAATTCGCCAGCAGGCAGGATCAGAGATTACATCAGAGATTTCTCACCCACAAGGCAATGAAGAGAAATCCAATTGGATGCAAATGGCAATAAGCTAAGATGTGCCAAGAGCATATGCATGAAAGGCAGTGTGTTTCCGACCAGCCAGCAGTGCAAGAGCTACCAGGAAAATCAGTATCAAGGACCAAAGGCTTAAGTCATCGGAGAAAAGAAAAGAGGATAGTGAGGCAGCACCTGGGCCCAGGATTTACACAGAATAACGACTCCTTTGCACAAGCCTCTGGCCACCAGCAGTGCTGGGGCTGTGGAGAAGGACAGTGAATTGGGAAGGGGGTCTGGAGACTTCACAGCACTCTGACATGGAGAGATGAGGAGACTAAACACACAGCAGGATTTTGAAGACATCTGGCCTTTCCTTTTGGACACATACATGGAGGGCTTAAATTCAGCTGGAGCTGTCCAGAGCAGAGCTCCAGTAAATATTTTCAAACCCATGGGGCAAAAGCCTCGAGCCTTGGCGGTGCCCCATGGGGCTAAAGCCCCAAGACCCCCCACCCCACAGCTGAAGCCCGGAGCCCTGAATGGAAAGGTGCGGGGGGGGGGCTCCAGGAAATACTCTATGAGAATTTAAGCCTTGCATACATCTGTCTGACAACACTAGCCCTGTTTCTACTCTGTTCCCAGGTGTAAACTCCAATGGAATTAAGTTCTTATTTCCGCACAGATTGTGGATTTGCATTTGTTGATATTGGGAAATAAGCTGGTGCTGCAACAACACTGGTCACAAGACAGCAGCTAATGGTCCCTATACCTGACCCTGCTCAAAAGCTCTACAGAGACCCTGTTGACTGTCTCCACCCAGCACCACTTCTTTTAGGGCTGCCAGCTTAACCAGCTTTTGACTCTGTGTATCCTAGAACCTGAGGATCCAAAATATGGGAACCCCAGAGGCCAGACTGTGTGCTCAGTTGAGTTTCCTGGGTCTAAATGTGTCTCATAGACTGTAAATTGCTCATGGAATGTGATATCCACTAGTAACATCCCATTGAGTCTCACCTGCTGTTAACACATGTGGCAGTGGCTGGGGAATAAGGACTCCACCGAGAAAGTGGGACAAGGGGAAATAACTTGCAATACGTTCATTGTAAAGAGAACCCTGGAAAGCAAGATGAGCAAGCAAAGCACATAGTCTAGCACACAATGGAACCGCAGCTCTACAGAGCACAGGTTACCAAGGGCAGGCGGACCTGGCGTCTGACTCATTGTGAGCTCTGCTGGGGCTCCAGCATTAAGCTTAACAAAATTGGGTTACACTTCCTCGCTGCTCTCAAGTGCTAGATCGTATCCTATTAAACTATACGTGTTCCACACAGCAGCCGCCCAGGGCTCCGAGCTGCCCTTCTCTCCTGCTGTGAGCATTGGCATGGAGTCGTTCGAGCATACGGTGCTTTCAAGTGCACCAGAGGTACCTAGGGGCTGCAATAATGGAGCAGGCTATTAGTTTATCTAGCCTGTCTCCTGTCTCCAACGGTGGCCTATAGAGGATGTTTGAGTGGAAACCACAGTGCGTATGACCTACATGGGCAATTCCTGGGTGATGAGAAAGGTTAGAGCCCATGAGATGCCACAAGACATGGCCTAGGCCAGGGGTCGGCAACCTCTGGCACGTGGCTCACCAGGGTAAGCACCCTGGCGGGCCGGGCCAGTTTGTTTACCTGCCGCATCGGCAGGTTCGGCTGATTGCGGCTCCCACTGGCTGCGGTTCGCCGCTCCGGGCCAACGGGGGCAACGGGAAGCCGCGGCCAGCACATCCCTCGCCCGCGCCGCTTCCCGCTGCCCCCATTGGCCTGGAGCGGCGAACCACGGCCAGTGGGAGCCGCGATCGGCCGAACCTGCCGACGCGGCAGGTAAACAAACTGGCCCGGCCCGCCAGGGTGCTTACCCTGGCGAGCCGCGTGCCAGAGGTTGCCGACCCCTGGCCTAGGCAAAAGCTATGCTGCTCTGCTATTTGCAGACTTCTTACCATCTCTGAGCCTGCACTGATTTTAACAGGGGCCTCTGAGCATCAGTGTGGGCGCCCAGAGCTGGCTTTATCCTGTTGATTGTATAGTGAGCTCATCTGAACTCTAAATAGTCAATGAAGCCTCACAGAAAGGAAACCTTCAAAAACATTCTCTTTGCAAACAATTCAGCTGACAAATGACACTGGGACGGCAGTTCTAATATACACTGCTGCTTCCTCACCCTGGCATGGCGAGAGAGCTGGAGTCCCCCAGCCCTGGCTCCTTATTCCCACCTGACTTCACAACAACCTGCTTGTGACAGTACAACCCATTGCCCTGGAAATGACTGTGACATCACATACAGATGATTACAGAAGGAGAGACTCATGACCTAAAAGTCCTAATCAAATATCCCCAGTGTTAAAAATCTAGCAAAGGAAATAGAGAAAACACATGATCTAGCAGCAGGATGATTTGGAAATGGAACAAGTTTCAGAAGTTCTCTGAGGAAGCTGCAAGTCTGTTCATTTCCTGGTTTTCGTAAGATTGCTGGAACAAATACTCAGGATCTGATTTTACTGGAAATGCATTAATTTCCCACATATTCCCAGTAAGTTAATTTATCAAAGAGCAACTTTATTAAATAGCACTGACAACAAAGTTGAAAACAGATTAAACATTGATGCAAGTGTATATTGATTTGCACATTCCCGTGACTTTGTGTGTGACACATCAATACAATTAAATAATATCTTAATAAAATAGTGTGGTAATTAGGCCTGCTTTTCTAAGTCGGCGTTGCCTTCAGCAATGTCATTAAAAGCAAGATATACATTAACCCCTTAATAACCATTTAACAACGGATGAAAAGAAAGAGAGCCCAAAGAGCCCAGTTTTGGGCCCCACAGTACAAGAAGGATGTGGAAAAATTGGAAAGAGTCCAGCGGAGGGCAACAAAAATGATTAGGGGGCTGGAGCACATGAGTTATGAGGAGAGGCTGAGGGAACTGGGATTGTTTAGTCTGCAGAAGAGAAGAATGAGGGGGGATTTGATAGCTGCTTTCAACTACCTGAAAGGGGGTTCCAAAGAGGATGGATCTAGACTGTTCTCAGTGGTACCAGATGACAGAACAAGGAGTAATGGTCTCAAGTTGCAGTGGGGGAGGTTTAGATTGGATATTAGGAAAAACTTTTTCACTAGGAGGGTGGTGAAGCACTGGAATGGGTTACCTAGGGAGGTGGTGGAATCTCCTTCCTTAGAGGTTTTTAAGGTCAGGCTTGACAAAGCCCTGGCTGGGATGATTTAGTTGGGATTAGGTCCTGCTTTGAGCAGGGGGTGGGACTAGAACCTTCTGAGGTCCCTTCCAACCCTGATATTCTATGATTCTATGATTCAAAGGGGCTCCCAAATCCATGGACTCCCAGCTAGGTTGTTTTCAAGATACTGGACACACTTCTCCTCTCACACATACCACTTGGACACATATGACCCAGAGTTGAATGGAGTCACTTCTGATTTGCACCAATTTAAGTCCAGAGAGGGTCAGGCCTGCGGTGTCACTTCATAAAACAAATGTGCCCTCAACTTTGTCTTTTCCTGACCTCTGAGAGTTTCATTTTGCTACCTTAAGGTTCTTTTTATGCAGGTTTTTCCTCTGATTTTTACAAAGAAAAGTGGCATCCCGAAGACATCCCCCCCATATGCCATGATTTGCAAGGGAACAGCAGGATGCTGCCTGTTGGCCAACATACGCAGTCAGTGAGCAGGTGCCCTGGCTTCCTTCCCTATGCACTTGCATGGAGCCCTGCCCATTGCCACTGCCACAAAGGCTGTGGCCATAGAGGTATTTTCTGAGGCAACACACCGACACTTTCCCCACCCAACCCCTTCTCCCTCTGCTGGCACACCCATTCGTAGACACACAGCCCTACACCCACAGGCTATCCTGCTCTACAGTCATGGGCCAAAACACTGAGAATAGCCCTGTTTCCAGGGGGGTGCGCCAATGCCCCCAGATGAATCCGGACATACATGCTCACCCTGCGCTGACATGAGACATCGGCTCTGGGTGTCTGTCTGCCTGCATCCGCTCCCATTCTGCACTTTGCAATAGCTCTGAGCTATCCGGAGTTGACTTCATTTCTGCTTCTCCATCAATTGTTTTCTGTCTCTTGCTAGTGAGGAATGTGACCTAAGATCTCAAAGTCAGGATTCTGGAGACATCCCTAATATTACACTGAAAATTATTACCATCATTTCAGGAAACTAAGGCCTGGGTCTGACTTTCCCTCCCATCTGGAAACACTCTAAAATATTTAACCTTCCTAGAATTATGCAGGAGCCAACGCTCCTATCAGACACCCAGACAAACAGCATCTGAAATGATCTCACTGTGCTAATAAGACTGACACCTTCACGGAGGAAATCAGTTTGCTAGGGAGGAGCTGAGCCAGCCAAGCCAACTGGGCTGGAAATGAACATTTACCAAGATGTATTTGAGATGCATTTTAAAATGTTGATGACTCAAAGCAAACAAAGCTAATGAGGGCCTTGTCGGTGTGGAGACTCAGTGTCAGAATTCCTGGCTGCTAACCGGCCCCGTGAAGCCCCAGACGCAGGCGAAGCCATCGGCAGCTTGGCAGGCTCAGTGGGAGCAGCAGGGACCTTGTGTCGGTGGGTTTCTCCCAGTGGAAGGGAACCCTGTCTCTCTCTGGGAGACGTTTTTCTTTTCAAAGGGCGAGGGAGGGGACAGACTCTCACTCCCCCCCTCCCCCCCCCAGATGTCAGACCCACGGCAAGGGCCTAGCTCGGCAGAGTAGCCGGAGTGCCCCGCAGGTGTCAGGATGACAGGTCTGCGTCACTCCTGCCTCTGTGTCAGGGCACCTCAATGCTCCAGCAGGAGGCGCTGTGATGCGCAATGTGCCTACTGTGGTTTGGACCAGACCTGTGGTCAGTGAAGGTTTCGTGGCAAGGTGAGATGTTTAACCAGCCCCGGCCAGCCTCCAGCCCGGCTACCCCCAGGCTGACCCCCTGAACTGCCCCGTGAGCTTCAATGGGATAAAGATCATTCGTTACTTTCCTGTGTTAAAAGTGTCTGTTATCCAGCCTGGAAGCAGGAACGATGCCCTGTGACATAGGCCCTGTATCTCTTCCCTCGTCCACTCTGTCAAGCTCACGCTCCTCATCCTTGTCATCAAGGCCTCGCCCCTCCCTACTATCCGCCCTCGTCTCTTCACACCACCCCCCTCCCCTCCACTCCACTCTACCAGTGATGCCCTGTTTGTTTGCTTATTCCACACACATCTCTGTGCCACCCCTATGCCTGCGCGGTCGCCAAGGGCACCATCCGCTCCGCCTTTAAAACCCAGCCGACGTGCTGTGCTGAGGTTGTGGGACACCTGGGGATGGTCCATAGCCCTACCATGGCCAATACCCCCTGACCACGCTGCTTGTGTGTGGTGCCCCTTTCCCATCACTCTCCGTTTTGTCTGACAGAGTGTGAGCGCTGCAGGGCAGGAAAGGAGCTTCCCTGTGTTTTGTGCAGCACCCAGCACTTTGCAGGCTCTACGGGAACAAATCATTCACCAGCCTAATCATAGAATCAAAGAAGATTAGGGTTGGAAGAGACCTCAGGAGGTCATCTAGTCCAACCCCCTGCTCAAAGCAGGACCAACACCAACTAAATCATCTGGTCCATTGAATGTGCTGTTCCTTTTCCATCTGCAGCTGGTGCCAGGGTCCTGTTCTGCAGAATGCCTCAGACCCACACTGCCCTCCTTGGATGCACAATGCTGAAACATCGCCTCAAAGGAGTGGCAGCTTCTTGGATCAGATCTGGGGCATTTTAAAGAACAAACTCTAGGCTGGTGTCGGGATGGAGCTGACACCATGGTCTCGGGCACTCTCCGTTCGTTCCAGGAAAATCTCCCCAGCTATGGAGTCCGAGATCTCAGGAGGAGACGGCAGCTTTCTGAGGAAGCCTTAGGGTGGATCTGACGTGGGTGGGGAGCAAGGAGCAGTGTGCAGGGGATTCCCCTGTTCAGTGGCTGGGTTCTGCCCAGCCCTTCGCGCGGGGATCAGACCACGGTGCTGGCTGTGCAGCAGCTGCCTGGAAAAGTAACCAAGACACTTAGTTACCCTCTGGAAATGCTGGAAGCCATGTCAGCAATTCCATCACTAACCTCCTGGGACACCAACATCCCTAGTCATGTCTCATTTGGCTGCGATGAGAGGCAGTTCCCCTTGCAGAGAGATACACTGAAAATACGACCTTCTGGGCATTACTGAGCAATCCATTTGCCCAGACTCCACTGTGTCACGCTGTCAGCTTGTCACCAAGCCTTGGCACTTATGTAACCTATTAGTTGTCCAATTTGTCTCTCTGTTGGGGCCCTTGAGATTCTGTCCAGTGACTCGGTGCATTTTTAATACTCTTGTTAGTTAAATAGAATAGTACCTTGGACATTTTAGGTGGCAAAGTAAACTCAGTTGCAGCAAATCTTGTTAGCCTCCAGCACTCTCTGTTCCTCCCTTCACCACAATGTTCTGCCCAGGGCACACAGGAGGAGAAGCCACAGCACCAGATGACGAGATCAGTGAGGGGGCCTGCTGCTGCTCTGTGCCTAATGGAGCCTCTCCCTCCTAAGTAAAACACCTGAAGGGACCCTCCTCACAGGCATTTCCTTCTGCCCTGCCCAAGGTCAGCAGCCAGATCCAGGGGACGGGATTTCCTGCGGCCAATGGAGAAGACAGACCCAGCATGTGAGGCGGCATTGTTCCCACCATCAGACTCTGGTGGTGGGGAAGGGCTGGAGTGAGGCAGTAATCCCCATTGCTATCCAAGTTCTTCTCAACTCTGTACTGGCGCCTGTGTCTGCTGGGCTTGGGCACATCAGCTGCTGGGTGGGCCTGAAGAAAGAGGAGCACAGCCCTGGAGGTATATCGTCTGCCAAAGTGGTTCTTGGAACCTCAAAACCCATTCATATTGAGTCGGAGGCTCAGACCGGCTCTTACTTCATCAGAACTGGGTGCTGCTGATTAAGCCCTCGAATGCAGAATAGGCTGTGTTTGTGTGTGCAGGGGGCACCCCATGTGGAGATCACCTGGCTCATGGACAGATGGGATTCAGCAAGGGTCTCTTTACTAACCATTGCAAACCATACGGTTTTTGAATCTGTAATACGAGTCTTCATTGCCTGGCACAATGGGGTCCTGGGGGCTCTGACAGTACAAACAATAAATAATAATACCAGGGTGCATTTTACGGTGTTTAGTAGATTGCTGTTGTGAAAAAGAGAGCTTGGTGGCCTTTCTACATTGAGTAATATTGAGCTGCATATATGATTGGAGCTTCTGGAGGCTTGGCACTGACTGCATTGTGCAGATCAATAGCTCTGGATGCATTTACATCAGCTACGCTGCAATGACAGATCAGCACCACACACCAAACCAGCCCTACAGTTCTGAGATAAACCACCATTTAGAACCCAGCAAGCAGGTGTCCGTCTGCTGTATGGATGATCCCAGCAGAGGAAGCTGGACATGTGTTGGAACTTGGAGCAGGAGACTAAAAAACAGCCAGACGTCCAAAGGACACTATCAGTTTAGAAAGGCAGGAGGGAAGCAGACCATAGAGTGGCTCCACCAGCATTTCTCTCCTGAGAAGTCCATTGGTGACGTGTCTCTTACAGAGTGCGTGATCGATTATTGAAAATAAATTCTCCAGTTTATGATTATGATGATTTAACATTTACATTGGGGTAGTGCCTAGGGGCCCCATTGTGATGGGTGCTGTGCAAATGTATGGAAAATGACCGTCCTTGCCCCAAACAGACAATCTGAAAGATAAAGCCCTGACAAACAAGTGGGCCTGGGTGGGGAGGGACAGGGGCAGTGGGGAACAAGAATAACAGGGAGTGGGTAGCTCTTTGCCAGGCAGGAGCAGCATGTTTAGCCCTTTTTCCCGAGTCAGAGCTGAGCACCATTTGCTGCGGATCTCTGCAAGAAGATCTGTGATTCAGACGTTCATGTGACTAATTTCCAGCCTATAGGTTGTTAGTGAACTACGGGCGAGTTCTTATTGGTGGTGCTGGTTCCTGCTCCCTCACAGATAACTGACACCTCCACAGCAGGAGAGTAACAACGGATGGTAATTGTTCAGCGACTGGCAAATGCTCTTGTTGGCCGGTGACTCTTCAGTTTGTACGTGAATCAGGTGTTCTTATCGAACACGGCAATGCCCCAGCACAGGTGTGGACAAGGTCCCAGGCTTACAGATGTGCATGGTCAGCAAACGGAAAGGGGAATGCAGGGCTGGAAGCAAGCACCTGCTCTGGACGGTAACGCATGCCGATGTACACTGCTCTGCAGGGCTGGCTGTGGTTCCGAGCTACAGGCACAGAGCCACGAACCACAGCCACGGCTTGGGCAGGGTGGGAGCTAGGCTGGGGCTCAGCTCTAGCAACAATCTAAGCGAGAGAGAGAAATGGCCAGTGCTCAGTGTCACTCAGGGGAGGGCGAGGCTAGTGGAGGGGAGGAAAGGGAGCTACAGGCAGGGAATGGAGAAGCAGCAGGAGACTCCACCAAGGAGTGTTCTTTGTATTCCTGGACTCTTTGTGCTGGCCTCTTCCTGGGTCTGGAGGCTCAGGCTGCACCAGAAGAGGCAACATTTCTACATCCCGCTTCCTGAGTTTTCTGTGCCAGGCGAGGTCCTTGACCCACCATGTCCAGGGTTTCAGTGCATCACTGGCAGGTACAGATACCCATTACTTTGAAGACTGAATAGCCTTGAAGCCTTGGCCCACCTCCCTGAAAACAATAAACCCAGCTCCAGACCTGCCAAATATCCAGCAGGCAATGGCGGCATCACCCACTTTGCCTTGAGAGAAGGCAACAAGACCTGTACTTTGCACTTCTCTGGCTCTTGTCAGCTGAGGGTCTGCAGAGCTCTGCAGCCATTAATTAGCAAGGAACCCCAAATACCATCAACAAACGAGAGAAGGGAGGCAGCTGAAAAGGCTGTTCCTGGACCTCTGGATCCAGCCTGAAAACAGGCTGGTTTGGCTTGTGCTGGATGGACCCCAAACACAATCTGGTAACAGTTAGGCTGCTTTGCATACCTAATAAAGGGATCGTTGTTTGTTTGGACACAATCAGAATGAATGTTTGAATTGTAGGGAGAAGAGTCTGGAGTCTCTGCTTATTTAACTTTCCACTGAAACCCTTATAATCGCCTTGCTGAACTTTTTACAACTCACATTTCTCTGAACCTGCAGCAAAGGGCAATGGAAAGCCATTGGGACTGAGTAGGTTCAGGAGAGTAGCGGCGCAGCCTTACAGTCCTGGCCATGCTAGTACAGCCCATTCGCTCAGATGTCCTTCTGACGATCAAGAGCACTGCAAAGCCTTCTAAATTCCTTCCTAAGCTCCAGAGGCTCAGCATGCTTGCACTGGGTTGTACCAAGTGACCTTGAGTCATGATGAAATGCTACGATTCAGAGACTAAAGATTTCTAATAAAAATACTTTAGCACCTCCTGTCCATTGCCAGGAAATAAAGCAAATAAAGCATTTTGCCCAAATTTGCAAAGCTACTTTGTCGATGGTCTTGTGGCGAAAGCACAGCACTGAGAGCTCTGGTTGTCTATTTCTACACAACGTGGGTCAATTCACTTCACTACCCTGGGCTTCACGTGCCACCCCTGTGAAAGGGAGTGGATTAGGAGGCTTAATTGACTCAGGTTTGCAAAGCCCTTTGGGATCCACAGAGAGAAGGTGCCATAGACAGTAATCTTTGTCAATTAAATTCTCTCCCAACACGGTCAAACGGGCAGCGG
Source organism: Platysternon megacephalum (assembly GCA_003942145.1). Taxonomy (NCBI): domain Eukaryota; kingdom Metazoa; phylum Chordata; order Testudines; family Platysternidae; genus Platysternon; species Platysternon megacephalum. Next base: position 807,327 of record QXTE01000040.1, on the reverse strand, counting down.
TACCTGGCCCTTACGCGTGTTAAACACAAAATCCACCCGTGGACACAAACCCCGCAGCCGACCACTCTGCTAGGAGGGGGCTGGGGGGAAATAGCACTCTCAGGTTGCACTGGGGATAGTGATGAATGGTACATTTCCCTACCGACAAACATGGTGACCCAGCTCCCCAGCTCCTGCCCTTCCCTTAGCTTGCCAAGAGAGGTGGCATCTGAGAATTCCTGCACTGGTGTAACCTGGGTTGGGGACAGGGAGAGTCCACCAGGGACTGGAGAGGAGAGGAGATGGGAAGAGAAGCACAGGTCCCACCAGAGATGGATCACAGCTACCGTTAAAGTGACAGTTTGCTGGGTATCTTGGGTCAGAGACTTACCTTGCGAATTAATCTGTCACTTTGCAAGGGGGGAAAGAGTGTGAGGACTTGAACTTGAGAGACCAATTAACAAGCCGGATACTCCATTCACTTACATTTTTAATGTGAAATCACATTTTATTCTTGTACTGGAAGAGATTGCAAACAGACAGAAACAACCAGCTCTCAGCCTAGTGAGTGACGAGGTTTTCCAAGAAAAAAAATATCAAGGTTGCAAATCCAAAGCAGCTGTTTGATCTGCCGCCAGGCCTGCAAAATTAATTTCTTCTTGTGAGAATTTTCTGTGTTTGCTAAAGGACCTTGACTTTTTCACTTTTCATAGTCTTAAGAAATCGAGAGCTGCCCCCTTTTGCTGTAGTTATAGTCCAAACCATGCAAAAATAAGAAAGGTAGGAGCACCTTTAACATGTCAAAGGGTTATGCAGGGACTGAAAGATTCTGCTTCTCTATCATTTGTATCATTCTCTTTGTAATAATACAAAGAGCACTGAAGTCTAAGAAAACACAGTGTAATGACTGAATGATGTATATTAGCAGATTTTAATTCCTCAGTATTATCTGTAGATGTGATGTTTTGAGAACACATTGTTCAGAAATGTGATAGACTCAACATTCATCCTGCTTTGAAAGAGGGCAGTAGAGATGGCTCCTTTCCTTCCCAACCCTCATGGGAGCAGACAGTGATGTGCATTAATACTCTGCTAATTGAAAAGTAACTTTGGACACGGTAGAACTTTGGACATCTTAGATGTCTGTGCACACATGCGAAGAGTATCGGGAATAAATCAGGAACAACTGGAAGTATTAGTACATAAACTAAATTATGACTGAATTGGCATCACAGAGACTTGGTGGCCTAAATCTCATATCTGGAATATTGGTAGAGAGGGGTATAATTTGCACAGGAAGAACAGACAAGGAAAATAGGGAGACGGTGTTGCACTGTACATCAAGAATATATATACGTGTTCTGAGGTCCAGAACTAGGTGGGAGGCAGACCTGTTGAAAGCTTGGGTGGCAGGTATCATAGGCCGGGGGAGGCTGTGCCTCCCCAGACACCCTGGCATAGCCTCACCCATGCTCTGCCCCAAGGCCACCTCCTGCCTGCTTCCAGTTCCCTTCCCATTCTTCTGGGGCAGAGAGGCTGGGGCCGGTGCTCACAAGGCCCGGAGCTGGGGGAATGGGGGGGGGGGGCTGGAGCCACTTCGCCCCACCCACCCACCCACCCAGCACTCCAGGGGTGGAGTTGGAGACGCTGGGGGCTGCGGGCAAGCCTCCCACAATGGCTCGTTCACCTGCCACCCATGGTTGAAAGTCTGAGTGAAGATAAAAGGAGAAAAAACAGGGGTGACGTCATGGTAGAGATCTACTATAGACCACCTAACCAGGAAGAGGAGGTGGATGTGGCATTTCTAGAACACAGAACAGAAATGTCCAAAACAGAAGACCTGGTAGTAATTGGGGACTTGAACTGCCCAGACATCTGTCAAAAAGTGATATGGCCAGGGCCGGCTTTAGGCCGATTCGCCCGATTCCCTGGAATCGGGCCCCGTGCATAAGAGGGCCCCGCTCCCCCGGCCGGAGCTCCGGTTCTGGCGGGGCAAGCCCCGCGGCCCCGCTCCCCCGGCCGGAGCTGTGGCCGGAGCACGGCAAGCCCTGCCCACCCGGTGAGTACAAGCCCCGCCCCCCACAAATCAGGCCCCGCACTTCGTAAAGCCGGCCCTGGATATGGCTAGGGTGACCAGACAGCAAGTGTGAAAAAGCAGGACAGGGGGTGGAGGGTAATAGGTGTCTGTGTAAGGAAAAGCTCCAAAAATTGGGACTGTCCCTATAAAATTGGGACATCTGGTCACCCTAGATATGGCACAACAGAAAATGTCCAACAAGTTCTTGGAATGTGCTGGGGACAGGATTTTGTTTCAGAAGATGGAGGAAGTAACCAGGGCGACAGCCATTTTAGACTGGATTCTGACCAATAGGGAGGAATTGGTTGCAAATCCGAATGTTGAAGGCAATTTGGGACAGTGATCGTGAAATGATAGATGTCGTAATTCTACAGAAAGAAGGAGTGAGAGCAGCAGAATAAGGAAAATAGATTTCAAAAAAGCAGACTGTAACAAACTCAGAGTACTGGTAAGGTCCCATGGGAAGAAAATCTAAGGGAAAAATTTGTTCAGGAGAGCTGGCAGTTCTCAAGGAGAGAATGTTAAAGGCATAATAGCAAACTATTCTGATGCAAGAGGCCAACAGAGCTCCATCAGGACCTGAAAATCCTACAAGGGATCCTACAAAAAGTGGAAACATGGGCAAATTGCTTAGGGTGAGCACAAAAGAACAGCACAAGCATGTATGGACAAAATCAGAAAGGCTAAGGCACAAAATAAGTTACCCCTAGCAAGGGACATAAAAGGCAAAAAGAAGAGGTTCTTTAAATACTTTAGGAGCAGGAGAAAGATGACGAAAGTGTAGGCCCTTCAACTTAGACAGAAAGGAGAGCTAATAACTGATGGCATCAAGAAGGCTGAGATGTTTAATGCCTATTACGCTTCAGCCTTCACTAAAAAGATAAATTGTGACTAGATACTTTTTAATATATACACAATTCGTATTAACAACAAGAAAGAAGGAACGCAAGCCAAAATAGGGAAAGACCGGGTTATTGAATATTTAGATCATTTGGATGTATTCATGTCGGCAGGGTATGATGAACTTCACCCTAGGGTACTCAATGAACAGCTGAAGCAATCTTGGAACTATTAGCAATTACCTTTGAGAACTCATAAAGGACGGTTTCGGTCCCATAGGGCTGGAGAAGGGCAAACACAGACCTATCTTTAAAAAGAGGCGCAAAGAGGACCCAGGGAATTATAGAGCAGTCAGCCTAACTTTGATACCTGGAAAGCTATTGGAACAAATTTATTAATAATGTATTTAAATTAATAATTAATTGTTATTAGTTTCTAGGATAACAGGTTATAAGAGTAGCCAACATGAATTTGTCAAGAACAAATCATGCCAAACCAACCTAATTTCCTTCTTAGACAGGGTTCCTGGCCTAGAGGATGGGTGGAAGCAGTAGATGTGATATATCTTGATTTTAGTAAGGCTTTTGATGCAGTCCCACATGGTATTCTGATAAGTAAACTAGGGAAATGTGGTCTAGATGAAACTACTATAAGGTGGGTGCAAAACAGGTTGAAAGATCATACTCAGACAGTAGTTATCAATGCTTTGCTATCAAACTGTACTGGGGCCCCACAGGTGTGTGGTCTGGGTCCGTTACGACTCAATATTTTCATTAATGACTTGCATAATGGAGTGGAGTGTATACTTATAAAATGTGCTGATAATGCCAAGCTGGGAGGGGTTGCAGGCATTTTGGAAGACAGAATTCGAATTCAAAAGGCTCTGACAAAATGGACTTGACAAATTGGAGAATTGGTCTGAAATCAACAAAATGAAATTCAATAAAAACAAGTGCAAAGTACCACACTTAGGAAGGAAAAATCAAATGCAACAAAATGGGGACTAACTGGCTAGGTGGTTGTACTGCTGAAAAGGATCTGGGGGTTATAGCAGATCACACATTGAATATGAGTTATCAATGTGATGATGTGGTGAACAAGGCTAATAACATTCTTGTGGTGCATTAATAGGAATGTCATATGTAAGACATGGGAGGTGATTGTCCTGCTCCACTCAGCACTGGTGAGGCAGCAGCTGGAGTCCTGTGTCCAGTTCTGGGTGCTGCACTCTAGGAAAGATGTGGACAAATTGGGGAGAGTCCAAAGGAGAGCAACAAAAATGATCAGAGGTTTAGAAAACCTGACCTGTGAGGAAAGGTTAAAACGAACAGGCATGTTTAGTCTTGAGAAAGAAGACTCCTTGGGAACCTGATAACAGTCTTCAAATATATTAAGGGCTGTTACAAAGAAGATGATGATCAATTGTTCTCCATGTCCACTGCAGATAGGACAAGAAATAATCAGCTTAATCTGCAGCAAGTGAGATTTAGGTTAGATATTAGGGAAAAGTTTCTTAACTCTAAGGCTTGTGAAGCACACAACCACCACCTGCGGAGGATGGTCTAGTCAATGCAGGGGCGTGGCCTAGACGATGACCTCTCAAGGTCCCTTCCAGCCCTAGGTTTCAATGATTCTGTGGATATTCGTTTTCAGATCCTCATAAATGGTGTTGGCTCGTTTGAAAATATGCTGCATCTATCACACATACTTTGGAGTTTGCTGATTGTTGGTTTAGGGTTTTCCTGTTCCCTCTACCATTGTTCACTGCCCTTCTCATTAATGGAAGGATAACCCAAAATATCCTAGATAATGTGCAATTTGAGGAAAAAATAATCCCAAATGTATCTCCCTATTTCCTAAAATTCCAGGAATGGTTGCACTTCCCATATTACTGAAATAACGAATCTTTGGCTATACATTTGGAGGGACAATGCTCCCTGTCACACCCAGACACACACCCAGACATACACACGCTGCGCAACACTTAAATTCAGAGATCCCCACTGTAGTTAATGGGGTGACAGCAAGGATAATTTGCCCCATTGTCTCCACATGCATCACCCAGCCACTGGATAAACAGGACAGCCCAAAATCAGAGAGGCAGAAATCAGACCAATAATGCAGAGCCTGATGGCCTGAGCCATGGGACTAGCATCCCATTGTTTTGTTTTATTTTCAGGACAGAGAACGGCATAGAATGCAATGAGCTTCCAGGACCCAGCAGCCTCCTTCAGCCACAAGCTCATAGAAGGACATTGATCTAACAGGAGTTTGTTTCATGTCAGCTCTGGTGATGCTATATAGGAAATTGATTTCCCCTGTTCATTCTCCTCCTGTGGAAGCTGAGCTCTCTCCCTGGTGATGGGATGTGCTGATCAGTTTAACAAAATGCCAATAGGATTATGCAGAGTCATTTCAATTGGTTTTCAGTAGCAGTGTGAATTGGCAATTGTGGGTACAAGAGGTTGTGCTGTTCCTGAATGGAAAGACAATGAGAGCTCAGCTCCCAAGTAATTCAACTACAGAAAAAATACAATGGAATTGATCTCTGAATAAGAGAAATATTCGGAATATTTAAACTTGGGAGAGGGCAGCCTCCAACGAAGGGTTAGCGTCATGAGTCCTTGAGCATATTGAGCACAGCGTGTGATGCAAAGGCAGGAGGCTGCAGTGACGGGTCACCGTCCGAGCATTCGGTGACAGCCCGGACCGGTGCTGACACTGCAGCAGGGGTTTGCGGGGAGACAGCCAGGAAGGTTATTGAAACCCCTCAGGGCTGGGAGCCTCCTGCTTCTAGGCTTGACTCAGCAAGGGCACAGAGGCTATTACAGCATCCATACCAGCAGGGTGAGTGGCCATCAGACTCCCAGTCACATCCCTGGGCATGGGGCCAGCAGCTGCGGGGTTCCTGCAGGGAATGTGTGAGTGAAAGGCTGCCCTCTGTCATTGCAGCATTCATTAGCCCACACCCCAGTGACTCTTTGGAGAGAGCTGGGGTCACTCAGCATTACGGGACTAATCCTGCTCCTATTGACGGCCCTAGGGAGCAGGAGCAGAGCCTGTCATTGAGCACAGATGAGGGCTACTGGGGCTGGTGCCCAGGGGCTGGGGAGTTTAAGTAGGTTGCTGAATAGACTGGATGCATTTAATGCATCTCTGCATGTGCTAGCACAGGGCTGTGTTGTTGTTCCAGCTCAGGCGGGAAGTCTTTGGCTGCAGCATTGGGTAGGGTTTGCAGCAACTGACAGTGCTGGTTTTACTGCCCTGGGAATTTCCCCTCCAGCTTCATCAGGCTTTGGAACCAACCAAAGAAATTGCCCCAAGGTTTGCACTGGCCCTAGTGCATGCTGTATCGGCCCCCAGAGAGTAGTCAGCCGAGATGTGCTAAAACCCTAGGGGCACATCCCGCTCTCAGGCACTCCCAGTCCTCAAGAGTCACAGGCCAGCCGAGAGCAGAGCTTGGCTCTTTGTGCTGAGAGAATGTCGTGACAAGCACCCTCTAAATGCCCAGAAATGATGTCAATGCCCTAATGCATACAGCTGCCCAGGGTCCTAGCAGGGAGCTCTAGCTGTTTGCTCATTGCCGCCTGCAACTGCCCCCTAAGCTGGAGGAAATTGGCCAATTTCAAGGGGCTCCTGACTCAACCCTCTCCACCAGTCACAGCCTTCACACTCCAGGCTCCTCCTCGCTGGGGAAAACAATCAAAGCCCTTCCCAGCTGCTTCCCATCAGGCTCCCACAGACCACACCTGTGCCAGAGAGAAATGGCAGCTCCTGTGACTTGACCAGTTCAGAGGCTGTTCCCTCCCACCCTCCATAGCAGCATGGTGCTTCCTCAAAGACGCCATGCCAGCAGCCGCGCCTGCAGAGATACCCAGGGCCCCCCAGCAATACAGTGAGGGAGTGTTAGCTAAAAACAAAACAGCCAGAGCCCTGGCTGGTAGGAGAGGCCAGGTGGAGAGAGCACTTGTCATGTAGTTATAGTCCAAACCATGCTCGCAGAGCTGGGAGTTCACCTGCTCCCCAGTGACAAGCCGGGGGGGGGTGCAGGAAAGATGTGTAGTAGGCAGAGCTAGGAAGTGGAACTATTCCTTTCCCAGTTGCTGCAAAAAGCCCAATACCACCCAGTCTGCTGGCCTCATTCCATCTAGCTCAGAATTGCTCTGGGGCATTGCTGTGTGGGTACCTGTTTGGCGCAGCAGGGCATGAGCCCAGAGGCAGAAACGTAGAAGTGGAGGGAACTTTTAGAGGAGAAATGGAGGCACTGAGTGAGGTTAGGTGCCTGCAGGGTTAGTCAGCAGCGGAGCAGGGTTTTGTGGATGACAGTAGCACCTAAATCTGGATTTAGGCACCTAAGTCCCTTGTGGATCTGGGCCAAGGTGCCTAATCACCTTGGCATCTCCGCGCTAGATGCAGGTATGGAAAAGCACAGGAGTCTAGCGCGCCCTGGCGCTGCTTCTCTGAGCCCAGACTGCAGAGTGCTCTGAGGTGTCATTGCTGGAGTAAGGCTTTGTCTGCACTCCAGTCTCAACATGGACTCGGTGTGAGCTCTTCTGGGACCCACTGTCCTGCTGCACTGTCATGAGGCCCAGCAGAAATGCAGGCGCCGTGTTACTGCAGCAGCAGCTCAGCGTTTCAGACTCAGCTGCATCACCAAGGGAGGGACTCTGCTGCCTCATGCCTCAAGATGGTGTAAGGAGGCGCGCTGGTGCCATGCCCCAGCGAGGGGTGAAGGGTTCTCTGCCTGCCTGCAGATCCCAACCCACTGTTTGGCCTCTGTAAGTGTCAGGACCCCTAATGGGATATTGGTCTTGCCCAGTGAGAGGAGAATGTCTCATCAACTTAATTAAAAACTAACCCCATTAGCTATTTCAGAATTACAGGCCAGGCTCCAAGATGGATGAAAGGAATCAGACAAGTTGAGAACATCAATACATTTCCGGGTCTGTTACTGGCTGCAGTATTCAATAGTTTAAAATGTTTTCTGGTGCCTGAGGCCAGTGGGAGATTTGCAGAAATCCTGAGCCTGTGGTGCAGGATGGATCATTTTCACTCCTCAGCTGCTACGCCGCATTTCCCATTCCTCCCAACGCAGGGTGCGTGATTCTGAGTGGCTGCAGTGCTGTGTTAGAGGGATGAGAGCTCTAAGCTAGCACAGGTTGCCTGATGACTAAATGGTAGAAGACCATCTAATTCCTGCTATGCTCTGGGGTAGAGACATTTGGGCAGCAATTATACCCTGTGCAAAAATGGGGAATCATTTAATAAAGATGTCCTGGGTTTACCCTAAAAGAGTCAGCTCCCTTCAGGACTGAGGTCCCCAGCATGCCAGTGTGGGGTGAGCTCTGTGGATGGGGCTGCCCAGACTGCCAAGCTGGGGGCGAACGGGCCACCACCCTGACAAGCAGCTCCTGGCTCTCCACTTGAACTGTTCAACATTCTACCCCGGCTCCTTATTCCCAATGCCCCACGCAAGCCAGACCTTCCATGCATGCAGGTCAGAGGTGTGGGCAAAACCCGCCACCACCCGTGACAGCAGGGAGCAGACCTGGGCCAGGGAGTTCCTTGTCCAGGCACTGCCTCAGGGGAAACCACTGCTCAACCCCTGCCTGGTAACGAGCAGCAATTAACGAGTTTTTATACACCGGTTTGTATGAGTCTATGACTCTCTGAGGGAATTTTGCTGATTGCACTGGGAAAAGGCCCAGGGCGGAGCGTGCCTAGCAGGAGAGACTGGCAGCGTGGCCGAGGAACAGGGCTTGGAAAATGTTTTCTGTTTTCCTTGTGAATATCTCTGATTGTCTCCTCTCTGAGCACGGCAGAGCTGAATCACTGCAAGCACCATCTCCTGGACCAGGCGCTGTGTGCTCCTGGGCTGGAGCAGATGCTTATCAGCCAGGGGTTTGCAAAGGGAGGTTTTTCGGGTGGAATTGATTGTATGTTTGTCCTGAGAGCGACCTTGGTTTTGCCTATTGAGGCAACGCAGATGAACAGGTTGATAGTGGTGTGGCAGCAAACCCACCCCCGCTGATCCCACCGTTCAAACCGAGCAGCCCAACGTCTGCCACGCCCGGGCTCAGGGGCAGCCCAGCACAGGGGCCTACCCCCCTCCCTTGCTCCCCTCTGGGGCACTCGGGAAGGGAGGAGACCAGAGACCCTGCGGCTACTTGAGCACAAGGCTTGCGAGCGGTGGGCCCGGACAGGGCAGCTGTCCCCAGGAGCACAGCGCTGCCAGACTCCACAAGCCTCTATGCCAGGACGGGCTGTGGGGCGGCACAAGCACCTCTGGGGTGGGGGCAAGGCCCCAGCACAGGAGTGTCTCTCTGAACTTTTCCTTCCCAGCAGTCAAGACCTAGGGTCCCCTCTGGGGCCTGGGCCTGGGTCTGGTCCCTGCTCAGAGGCACAGGAGAGGATGGGGTCACACCGCACCATTTTCATGCTAACAAAATTCCACAAAAAAATCCTACCATTCACTGGAGTGAGGGCACTGTGGCTAGCGGGAGGGGCACTGTGGCTAGCGGGAGGGGCACTGTGGCTAGCGGGAGGGGCACTGTGGCTGGGGGAGCCAGTGGGAATTTGGAAGAAAGGATCCTGCAAGGGACCCTATGTCTGTGGGGGGACGTTCCCTGAGGGTGTGTAGGAGCCTGTGAGGTATTTGTAATTTAGCAAAGTTCTTGCAGTTAGAAAAATCCTTCGTGCTTCATGGTTTGCTTCAGCTGGTGACACAGCGCTTAGGAGAGTGAGCAGAAGATGCAGGGAGCAGGGCACCTCCCAGCTGTTTTCTATTGCACCCAGCACTCCCCCTGCACATTGTTCTGGCCAGTGCGTTAGCTGGAGAAGCTCTGAGCTGAGGGCACTTCCCCCCAGCCAGGTTCAGTGACACCTGGGCCAAAGGGCCTGTGTCTGCGTGTGGAGCCAGCCCCGAGGGGAACACTCACTCCCACCTCTCTGCCAACCCTGCTCAGCTGAGAGACCCACCTGGGGTCTGAAATCCCTCTCTGCCCCCCCACCCCCACCCCCACACCCCCACACACACTCACTCACTCACACTCATCTGCCGTCTCACTGGCTGTTACAACAGGATGAGGTTTTCTGCAGAGAGCATCCAAAAGCCAGGGGGAGAAAAACTCTCACTGGAGCAAGGTAAGAGCAGCATGACAGTGGGTCTGCATCCATTGGATCCCAGCAGTTAAATCCATTGGATCCCCTGCCAGGGCATGACCAAGATTCCTGGTAGAGGGTCACCAAGACACTAACTGGCCAAGGAGGGCAGCTGGGTGTCTGTTCTCTGCTGCCTGGGGTGCAAGAGCAGAAATTGGGCTCCACCTCCCGGAACTGCCACTGCCTGTTAGGTCTCAGGGGACCAGGGCAGGACTGTGTCCTGCAGCCTGCGTTGTCCAGTCTCCTGTTCCGTGTTCTCTACATGTTGGTGCCCATCTGCTGCTAGGCTACAAGCGACCTCTTCTGCTCTGACTCAGAGTCTGAGGCGCCTGCGAACTACTGGGGGTTTGTATTTCCCATGTGCCTAGCTCTTACTCCCAGCTGCACAGCAGCAGTGGGCACATTACTGCAGCCCCAGAGAGACACACACTGAGTCCCGCTGAAACCTCGCTTGCTCTGCCCCCAGGGTGAACCGCCTGCAGTCTGTGCCTTGAGTGCTGCATGAGACACACACAATCTGCTACCTCCAAAGAACAAACAGTGCAGTTACACTGGCCTGCCAGCTTTCAGGGCTCTCCTCCGGCACTGCCGTGCTTTGCTCAGAGCCAAGGGGCTGAATTATATAGGCTGGAGCTGGGTCCTTTCGGTGGAGCTGAGCCATAGGCAGCCAGGTCTAGTGGCTGGAGCAGGAGTCAGAATTGGAAGTCAGGCCCACGGTCAGAAATCAAGGGCAAGGATCAGGAGCTGGCAAGAAGGTGGGGTCTGTTTTAGTAGCCAGGTACCACCCAGCTGTGCCACTTCTGTGCCTCAGTTGGGTTTAAAGTGGAAGCCCTGACCAACCAGAGTTCACAGTGTTCCTCCAGTCAGGCCTAGGGATGTGCCCTCCTCCCCCGATGGAACCTCTGGTTTCATGGTCTCTTCTGCAGAGGGGGCTAGCAGTGAGCTTCTGGGTGGGAGCAGCGTAGTACCAGCTGAGACTCCTGGCCACCCGGGTCCAAGACCTGCAGGGCCCTGATGCTTTTCCTCCCCTAGTTCCATCCTCCTGCTTCTATGGGACTTTACAGCGAAAGGACCCCTTATTATATCAGGGCTTGGACTAGCGCCCTTATCAGCCAATGGGCACCTCTCCAGTCACTCCACTGGCCCCCAGACAGCCCTCGGAGAGCAAGGAGGCATCCATAGAAACTCCAGCTGCTGGGGAATATTTTCCCCTGTGATCCATGCCTGGCTGCTGAGCTCCCAAGCCCTCTGCCCTTGCTGAGGAAGAGCCATTTAAGCTCAGACCCCCTGATGCCTCCTGGAATGCTTGGGAGAACCTCCAGCTCCTACTGATGCCTGGTTGTGGTTTGTCGCTTGGCGCGTCCCTCACTTAAGCCCTTGCTCTGTGACCTCCCTGGTGTCCATGACGTCACAAGCACAGAGGACTGGGTGGGTCAGCATGGGAACCTGCCTGAGTGGCCAGCGGACAGGGTCATTACCTAGAAGGTGCCACGTTGCCAAAGGCACCATGACAGCTAGCTCCCAAAGGGGGCAAAGGGAGGCTGGCCTCCCCACTCATGCCCTTCCTCCAAAGCAGGGTGTGAGGGGAGGGGACCTGCCCTGCTGCTGCTGTGTCCGCTCCATGGACAGACCGAGTGCTCCCGGCTGGCACTCCAGCAGCAGAGAATCTGCTCTGTGGAAGGTGGATTGTGCACCTGCGCGGCTGGCAGGGGAGCCCCCCTCCAAGCATGGGATTAGCAGCAGGAGCGGAGAAAACAAAACAAAAAACCCTGTTTGCTTGAAAACCTCCTTGCGCTGACGGAACAGAGCAAAGGGAGAGAAGAACACGTAGCCAGGTACCCAAACCCCACCCTAGGAAGCAGGCGCAAGTGCTGCCAATGGCCTCAGTGCGATGGGGATTTGTCCTATGTTGTGCTATAGAAGAATGGCCCAATCTGCTCCGTTGATGGCAACAGCAGAGGCCTGAATGAAACGACTCCGAGTCCACCACGAGGAGCGGGGGTCAGCAGCCCTGTCGCGCCATCGGGAGAAACTCGGCCCCTCCCTGGTATGTGAAGGGCTTGAGGGAATCCCACGCATGTAAAGCAATGTTTATGAACCATTTGATCTTCCCACAAAATGCATACAGTCTGTGACGGCTCATCAGCTGGCTAACATAGAAAGGCACTCACAGGTGTCCTCCCAGCAGCCCCCTCACCCCCCAAAACCCAGTCCAATTAACAATGATTTTGGTTGTCCCATTGCTAGTGAGCCCCATATATTTGTGAGATTGCGTTCTGAGATGTAGTGAGGCCACTCAGTCTGGCTTTGGCTGCTGTTGAAAATATTTAATAAACCCTGGGACATGAATCACTATCAAGGACCCTGAACATTAATTTTAGTCACAGTTGGCCACACTGTATCACCCTATAAACACCTCTCCGGTTTCAATTAACATTTCTCTATCTCCTGTCTCACTGAATATTATATTTAACTAATTTAAGAGGATTGGTAAAGATAGTTTTCACACTTCACAGGAAAGCATAATGAAATAATTATACCTGTGCCTATGGAAAGCATGAGGATATTGCATAAGGAGCTTTAAAGTCATTTGAAGTAGAAACTTCTCCAGAAGACCTTTGTAGGAGCCCTGACTCTTGGGTCTTCTACACAGATATCTCCTATTGTCTGCCCTGTGTCTGTCTGAGGGCTTCCCATCATGCCCATCCCTAGTGCGCCAAGGCAATCTGGGTAAACTGAAGCTGCCCGCCCCGCTGGAGGCATTCTGCACCAGCAGCATGTCCTCCATCTTGGGTACTCAGATGAGCGAGTCTCTGCCATCCAGCCTGGAGCTGCTGAGCACACGGGTTGCTGTGGCCAGGACAGGCTGGGAGGAAGAAGCGACGTTCCTAGCGAACAGGGGGGTAGACAGCAGCATTTTTCACGGCTAAGGCTTCCGTTCTGTGTCGGCTCAGTAAGGAGCCTGGCAGGACCTCACACCACTCAAGGGACAGGCACCCCTGGGGAAGGGGCAGCAGCTCAGCTATTACTCGGGTGTAGAGGGGCCATCCCAGGCCAGGACAGGTGGGTGGCTGAAGCAGTCTGAGCCAGCACCGGGTTCACTGGTTCTGTGCATTATACATCTTTCCTGCAAGTATGACGAGAGCTCTTCGCCATGGTGAGTGCACGGGGCCGAGGTCTGGAGAGTGCAAGTGGGCGTGACTAGCAGGTGCAGTACGAAGCACAGCTCTGGGGACGGGGATGGCAGGAGAGCAGAAGGTGGCCGGTAAGAAATCTCTGCTGTTGGTGGCTGGACTTAGGGCCAGTGCTCGAGCCCTGTGCTGTGAGCCGGAGCTCGTCAGTGAACCATGACGGCCCCTCAGTCGCGGCGGAGGGAGAAGTGGCTTGGGCCAAAGCATGGCGGTAGCGGCATCAGGTCGTTCGAATGCTCTGCAGCCTCTTGTCCATGTAGCTGGGAGATTTGCTTCCCAGGCAGGCTGAAAACAAAGGATTTAAGGGTTTTTGTGGGCAAACCAGAAAGTGCCTGGGAGAGCAGGGGATCAAACTATGCAAAGGGAATCTTTGATGTTCCCAGCGTCCACTCCTGGAGATCAAATGCAGAGGGTCTGGGTACCAGGGTCTGTGTGACACCTTGGGGCAGGAGAAGGCAGAAGGTGTCCCTGCACCATGCACATGGAGGGGGCAGTCTCTGGGAGAGCTGAGCTCTCTGTGGGCAGCAGGGCCATCAATGGCACTAGGAAAGCGGCAGGCTCCTTGTCTGGCAAGCTGCAAGCCAGCAGAATTCCTGGGCAGTTCTACCCCGGGCTTTGCAGACCACGTGCGGACGTTCAGAGGTGCAAACAACTGAGGTTGGAGGGGAACACGACAGATGTTCTCCCTCCTCTTCTATCCTTTCTGCCTTCTTCTGGGATCTGGCTTCTATCGACACAACTTCTCACCTCTTCCACAACCCTTTCCACGCTGCCTGGCATGGGAGCATAACCCCCTGGGATCACCTACCAGCCATGAGCACTTTGCTTGTACACTGAATCCTGCTGTCCTCTCTTCATTGTCCTGTTAGTGTGACTGCCAGATCTCCAGGGCAGGGACTGTGCTGTCCTCGGTGCCATGCAGCGTCTGGCACAGCGGGATCCTTGCACGAGACCGGGGCCTCTTGCTGTTCTCAAAGACAAATACCAGCAATAGCAGCCAGGCTCACCCAGGGCCCCTGACGGCTCTGAGCCTGCGTGGGGCACTAGGGCTCCAGGAGCACCAGCCGGGCAGCACAGGGCTGTGCCTGAGCGACTCAACATAGTCCAAAAGCGCTAACAGTCACAGCGGAGCATAATCCGTGTCTCGGGAGCAGGAAAACCATCGGCAAGACAGTGGGCCCAGGAGGCTCCCAGACACAAGGGGGACAGGCAAAGAGCGCTAAGTCCATCGTTTGTTTGCATTGCTGCTCTGGGGTTCCTCTCCATGAGCAGGGAAGGTGGAGCATCTTCCTGACCCAGAGGTGTCAAACAAAAACAAATAGGTGATGGAACAAATCTCCCAGTGGAACTGCACGAAGGCTTCGTGAGCAGATGGCATCGCCCAGGAGTTCTGGAGGAACGAACGCCGAAAATAACTGAGCTGCTAACGAGCAAACATAATTCATTGTCAAAGCATCTCCTGTTCTGGAGGGCGGCCAACATTGTACCCAGCTTCGGAAAGGGTGCAAAGGGGGGTCCTGGTAATTACAGGCTGGGGAGGGCTTCTGCTGGCTGATCACTCCAGGGCTTCCTCCCACTGCAAATGGCCACCTGAGAGTGACCTGGACCAGGAGACCAGATCAGCCACGCCCAGGCCTGGAAGTATGTAAAAACACCTGCGCATGCACACACCTGTGTGCACACCCCAGATGGACATGCCCCTGCATCCCATGTCAAGCAATAATCTCCCCCTTTATCGGGTGGCTCTGGCATGTGACAATATTTGATCCAAGCCCCAGCAGCCACTTTTCAGCTCCTTGCTCTGGGTACCAGGCACATGTTACCATGGAGCCTGGGCACTTTGGTGGCATCCATGATGTCTGGCACCTTAAAAAGGGGCCCAAATCCCTCAGCCTGCACCTCAGATTTCTACCTGGGCAAAGCCAGTGCGATGTGTATAATGCTTCCTGGAGTGTGTCTGCCACCGAGTTTGCACCGGTGTGGATGGTTAGACAAGGTGCTGGAGGGCGGCGAATCAGGCCCAGTGACTGGAATGAATTGCCCAGGAAGGTTGCAGAATCTCTATCACTGGAGATTTTTAAGAGCAGGTTAGACAAACACCTGTCAGGGATTGATCTAGATAATACTTAGTCCTCCCATGAGTGCAGGGGACTAGACTAGATGACCTCTCGAGGTCCCTTCCAGTCCTACGATTCTATGATTGGCCTGACAGACCCAGGGGAGTCAAGAGTTGTTCTCACGACCCATATCTCTGCTCCTCTTAAGCTACATTTCTCTGTGTAAAGGTGGAAGCGAGCACACCTCAAATGCATCATCACTACGGCTATTTTTAATTCACAGAAATTAGCCCAGCAGGAGTTGAATTCTACTAAATTACCTTGTCGGGAAAAGAAAGCAGGAGTGGGGGGCCTTGTCTGATCAGTGCAGTCTGCTCAGCGGAAAAGGAAACAGCCATGTGGGGAATGGCTGGGAGGGCGCGTGGAGCCGCATCGTCTCCTGGGCGGCAGGCCCTTGACAGTCTGTGGGCATGCCATCTGTGTCTGTGATAGTGACTGATCCCCAGGGAGGATGGCTCCATGGAGGGGGAGTGGCTGGAGATTAGCTGTAAACGCTCCCTTCTGTTACTGCTCTGAATAGCAGTTTGCCTGGGCTGTCAGTCTTTTTAAATGCCTGAAAGGTAATTTGAGGAGCAGCGTGGTGTTAATCAGACTGTAATGGGATCCCAGTGGCTGGAGAGAGTCCATGTGGGCGGGAGCTTTTCTGATCAGGGGAGAAGACTGCAGAACCCGACCAGCATGGGAAAGGGAAGGAGAAAGGATCCAATGTGGGACTGAGCCAAAGGGTCTGATCCTGCATTTCTCAGCCCCTGGGGACCTGATGCTGGTTCTGCCCAGCCTGGCATCTGCTGTGAGAGCTTTACACGCACGGTGTCCAGGGCCAGGCAGGATGGAAGCCAAGCCGGTAAGGGTTGCAGGAGCACAAGGGCCAAGCCACTCCAGGTGTTTCCTTGGGTAGGACCTGGCCCCGGTACCAGCCTCACACAGAAGCAGGGCGTCAGCCCCTCATCCCCAGCACTGTCTCCTTGTCTCCCTAGCCCTGGGGCAGTCCCCAGAGGCCTGGGGAGGAGTGGGCCGGGGCTGGGATTCAGACTGGAAATAAGGCAGAAAAAAGTAAGAGTGGGAATAATTCACCATTGGGCCGCCTGACCCAGGGTCCTGGTGGATTCTCCATCACTGGCAATTTTTCAGTCAAGACTGGCTGTTTGACTAGGAATTGTGGGGCCGTTCTCTGGCCTGGGCTGTGCAGGAGGCCAGACTATGTGATCACCATGGTCCCCACTGGCCCTGGGCCTGTGAATCGGTGATGCCCAGCATGCCCTTGGCCCCCAGCTGACAGAGCAGGGCAGAGAGCTGCTTTCACTGGATTGCAGAGCAGAGTCCCACAGGGCCAGCAAGCTAGGAAGACCCAGTGCAGAGGCACCAGGACTCCATGTGCATGGCATCTTCCCCAACAGCTTTCAGGGGTTTGTGGGCTGGACTCCCAGTTCCTCCACATGAAGGTGAACTCCAGCCCACATCCTGCTGGAAGGAGCCGTGCTGCGAGGGGAGCTTCGCGGCCATTCCTGGTCCCTGCCTCGGTGTTTCCTGATCCGACCCAGAGCCAGGGCTCGGTGGCCTCTCCATGCTGTTCTGGCCGATGGCTCTGCCAGCTTTGGGCTGGTTCTGGGCTGCAGAAGGCGGCGGGGGGGGCAGTGTCTGAGAGGAGTGCACTTCTCACAGGTACACGGGTCCGGGTGTTGGGCCGTCCCTGCAGAGCCCCTCTCACACCAGGGCTCGCGTCCAGCCCTGGGAGACACCGGCACCTGACAGCATTGCCCCCGTTGTGAGCACTTACAACCACTCTTCAGGGTGGCTGCTACAAGCCACAGGGCAAAGAGAGGAGGACTGGTGCAAACAGGACCCAAGGACAATGTGCTGGGTCTCTGCAATCTCCACGGGGAGGGGGCAGGTCCAGGGGTTTCTAGGCCCAGCCCCTGTGAGGGGAGGGGTGCCTATCTGTGGCATCTCTAGGCCTAGCACCCCACAAGGGAAGGGGAAGAATCCATGGGGGAGATCTAGTCCCAGCCCCCTGTGGGGTTTATATAACAGTTTTGTCTCCTGAGCTTCCCCAGATAGGGAGGTATGTGGATCTGTGCTTTTGCCCAGGCCCCTCTCTAGGTAGCGATAATATTGCTATTGCTGCACCTGTATTGGCCCCTCGTCCCCCTGCCCAGAGGCCAGGCAGCACTGAGATTAACTCACACAGACATGCTGATCTGGGATACTCTGCACACACTCACTTGGGAGGATTTCTTTCATCTTGTTAGGCCAAAAGAGACTGCAGTTCCTTTAAGACTTCAGAGCCGTCTGCATAAGCACACAGCGCAGGGACCCTTCACAAGAGGCATTATTTTCCTGCTCTGATCTCAGCTTGGGTCAAGGTTGCAGCCTTGTGATCTATAGAACCTTGTTTAGTAAATCACAAGCTACTGAAAAATACCCAAATTTGCTCTCTCTGGCTCCCGGCAGCATCTCACTAATATTAATAAATTGGGCTGCACATAGGCAGGACAAAGTCATCGGAAGGAGTAATAGCGCCATATATCTTGATGTGTGGTATCATTTTATTGTGTGGTGGCATTTTATTGTGTCTAGTGCACTGTACTTATGCTCAGATCTTCCTTCCCTCTCGACCACCCACACACCCTTGTAAGGACTCGAAGGAGAAAACTCACCCTGATTTTAGCATCTGCTCCTGTAACATTGTGGCAACTTCCCCAGGTCTCTTGGTAATTAAAATGGAGTGCTGCTTCTCAGTCTCCTACTTCGCTCTGACTTCCCCCGCCTGGTACTGCGTCTCTGGTGCCAGTTCACCCACCCGAAGTAATGCCTGGGCTAAAGGCAAAGGAAAAGGGAAGGAGGATTATCTGAGAGAGTCTAAACGACAGACTGTGGAATAAAGCAGGGACGTTTATCTGCATTCCCAATGGGCAAAATTGTTTCATTGCAGCACCCATGTAAACTCACTGCATCTCTGAATTGCATGGCGTTCATTTACAAACCACCTTTTTTCCTTAACATCAGGTCTGGATTTATCTGACTCGAGGTAATGAGTCAAATCATGAATGTGAATTGGTACCCGAGTATCCAGTGTAAAATACCTGCTCCCTGCTGGGGCGCTGGACTTCCACTTTCCACTGTCCGGCATGTTGCAATATTGTCAATGCTGGAGGGCTGCCTGGCTGAGGAGAGCAAGTAGAAGGACTGGTGTGACGTGGGTCCCGATGACTGGGGTAGATTGGCAAAGGACGATAACCTGTAACTCCTGCACTGCGTAGAGAGACCCTTGCCCTGCCTCTTGGCCCATAAGAGCGATGGCAGAAGGAAAGGCCTCCTCTGGCTCCCGGCTGGCAGCAGACGCCCGGCACTGCAGGCAGGAAGCTGCTAGTACAGGAGTGGCCAAACTTACTGGCCTGCCGAGCCGCATACGACAATCTTCAGAAGTTCGAGAGCTGGAGCACACCTGCTGGGAGTCTGGACTTCAGCCCCACTCCTGCTGGAGCCCCGAGCCCCGGCAGGTGAGCACCGCATGGCTGAAGCCCCGAGACCCTCCTCCCCGCTGGACAGAAGCTCCTACTCCACCACCCCACTGCAAGGCAGAGGTCCCGAGCCTCCCCCCCCCCCACACACACACATCTGGTAGGCAGAGAATAGGGGGTTGCGGGGGTGTGTGTGCAAGACGCAATTTAACGGTAAAGAGTTTGACCACCCCCACGCTAGTAGATCAGGGACAGCAGCCTTGGCAGGGTGACTCAACATAAACAGGCGCAAAGCGCTGATATTTGTGAAATATCAATGACCTCAAAGGAATTAACAGAAAGCTGAGTTCATTGTTTTAATCTTCCCAAACTAGCAGCCAGGAAATCTCCAATGGGCATGTTTTGATGTCTGACTGTCCCACCCATCTGTGGGACTGACCTGGGCCCCATCACCATAATGTCTCAGCACTCAGTCTTTAATGCAGTCACCCCACAATGCCCCACAGGAAACACACTTACACTGTCGGGCTCTTTTGGCTGGAAATTCTATTAGTAATTTCCTGTTCTACGCTGTGGTGTACTGTAGGTTAGCCAGGCACTGTGAGAAGGTGGCTGCATTTCACCCCCGCACTGGCTGTCTCTCAGTAGCAGAGGAGGCGATAATGTACTCTATGGGGAACATTTAGGAAGGGCTTTGATGATCTCACTGTTGCCTTATCCTCCCTCAGGAATGAACCGCTTGGGTTCAGATTTCCCATAGACTGGTCTGCAGCGTAGAATACCTGGGTAACTGGCCTCTCACGTTTGTATAACGTAACGGACAATAGGAGACAAGTGTCTTAAGAGAATAACTGCTTTGTTCATCAAAGGGCACCGGCGTTAATAACAGCTTGGCTGAAAGTGTAATGTAGTATTTAGGGTTAGACCCTACTATAAGGTGTGTATGGTTTTGATTAGGGATTTGAAATTAACTGAGTTACACAACGATAGAGTGTTTGTTTCTATACATTACACAGAATACCTGTACTCTAGGGAAGAGGTTTCTGAAATTGGCAAGTGATTGTAGACAGAGATATAATGTATCTTTCATCCCATAACATCATCGGTGAATCCATCTTGCTGGTGACACCTCCATCCTTACATATTCTTGCTGATTAGAACCTGAAGCAAGCTGCAGTTACTGCACCAATGGTCTGGTGTGTATTACAGCATTCAAAGGCATCACTGCATCTTTATGACTCAGACCAACTTGGAATACATGGATCACTGTCCGTTCCATGGTGCAGAATGGCAAGCACCTGCACGCTGCAGGGAAGATCTATCACTTGGGGGCCCCAAATGACTCAGAGCACATATGTTAAAGAGATCAGATACTTTTTTTCTGGTTAGATACCAGCACTTTATTGAATAAAGTTTAAAATCCTCACCCTGCCTCAATCCATCTTTGCAAGCGCTGCTGTACTTTTTCATTTTTACTTTGGAGAGGATGAAAATGCAGGAAGAGTAGATAAAGCATTTACCTTATTTGAATTTCACTTATGCCCCATAATTCTTTGCAGAGGTCAAGGAGAAAATGACAGGTGAAAAATGTGCTTTTGAATCAGCAACCTGAAGGCTTAGGAAAATACATTTCCACACCATTAATATACAGGTTGAGAGGAAAAAAGCCGCCCTAGCCTGCTGAATCGATAGTGCGGGATGCTGAACGGCATGGCCCGGACTGTCAGCAAGAATACAAGCATCACAGAGATTTAATTGGTATATTGTAAACAGTCCATTTTAAACCCAGTTTATGTTTTCATGGAGGGAGTTTAATTCCTTTCCCCCCAAACAGATAACCCAAGTGAGCAATATCAGAGCCACGCAGAGCCATTTGCTTCCTTTCTGCAGTTTCCAGCAGTTTTGATTGAAAGTCAGTCACGCCGGAGTTTAAGGTCTTGTCCACGTGGAGAAAATGACCGGAAGAGCTATTGTGGAATAAGCTGCTCTGCAATAGTGATTCTGAAGAACCTTGTGGGCCTCTATTCAGGAACAAAAGTCAATTTCTTCTGGAATAATTAGTGCACTTCCAAAGCAGAGTAAATATTCTGGAACAGCGTGTCCACAGGGGGAGCTGGTCCAGAATAGCAATTTCCCTGTGCAGACTAGCTCTGAGAGCCACTAAACCTGGGCCAACAATCTTGTGTGGTGAAGTGACTACAAAAGTACAATTATTAATTATTATTTAGTATTTGTGTTACCATAGCACCCAGGAGAGCTTTAATTTGGGCCAGCAGGAGAGGTCAGATTTGGTGCCATCCCATCTTTTGCACGCACTCGATCAGCTGTATTTATGTCACTGAGGGCCTTTGCTCTAATGTGGTTGCTGCAGACTCACCCCGGCTGGATCCATTTATTCGTATTTATTAATTGTTTGATTTTCTACTGAATCTCAGTGCTGCCTGTTGTGAAACTGTTAAACTGCATCTGCAGTGTCCTGAGGCCAGCCCCTGCTGGGTCTATTGCAGGCTCAGTGTCTACAATTAGCACAAGTTAGGGAGTCTTGTTAATTAGTGGCTGAACAGACCGAGGTGCCATTTATTTTCTTTATGAACAGAACATATTGCAGTTTAAGACTGTGGGAGCTATAAATAAGCTCAGGATTCACTTGGAGTCTATCACAGAGATTTACTGAGTTCCAAAGTTTTAATTTGACTAATGAGATCCAACTTTCTTGCTGCACCAGACTGTGGGCTGTGTATATTAATATCACTTACTGAAAACTCCTGAGAGGCATCTGAAAGCATCCTGAAAGGAGAGTGGCAACAGGCACTTCATTCCCACCCTAGCCCCCAAAACAAAACAACAGCTCAAACCGGCTTTAGGATTTAATTACGCAGATATTTTGTTGTTCTCTAGAATCAAGATCTCATATAATCAGGTGGCCCACGTGCAGAATAAACACGAGGAGTGAACATGCACCAGATCCCAGGAAGTTTGCCATCATGTATCAGTCCTCTGATTGTTTCAGGGAATACACTGAGGCTGACCTCCCGGGCCACTCTGCAGGAGTGAATCCCCAGGGACTACGTGTCATGAAAGCGGCTGAGCGCAGAGGGTCCCAGCACGTACAGTAGATTCCTTCAATACAGGAACGACACATGAAAGGAATTGACTCCCCCATGTCTTCAAAGCATCAAGGCTGAATTCAGATGATTTTAAAGTCCACAATCAGCTCTGATATTTCAGCTCCGTTCTCTGAAATCCCAGCAAATTATGGCTTAGGCCTGACCTGGACAGCTCCCTCGTTGTCCTGGCAGTTCAGAGCCCGGCACCTCTGGGCCTGGCAGTTCAGAGCCCGGCACCTCTGGGCCTGGCCGTTCAGAGCCCGGCACCTCCGGGCCTGGCAGTCCAGAGCCCCGGCACCTCCGGGCCTGGCAGTTCCGAGCCCCGGCACCTCCGGGCCTGGCAGTTCAGGGCCCCGGCCCCCCTGGGCCTGGCAGTTCAGAGCCCGGCACCTCCCGGCCTGGCAGTTCAGAGCCCCGGCACCTCCGGGCCGGGCGGTTCCGAGCCCGGGACCTCTGGGCCTGGCAGGTTCAGAGCCCCGGCACCTCCGGGCGTGGCGGGTCAGAGCCCGGCACCTCCGGGCCTGGCGGTTCAGAGCCCGGCACCTCTGGGCCTGGCGGTTCAGCGCCCGGCACCTCTGGGCCTGGCAGGTTCAGAGCCCCGGCACCTCCGGGCCTGGCGGTTCAGAGCCCGGCACCTCCGGGCCTGGCGGTTCAGAGCCCCGGCACCTCCGGGCCTGGCAGTTCAGAGCCCCGGCACCTCTGGGCCTGGCGGTTCAGAGCCCGGCACCTCTGGGCCTGGCGGTTCAGCGCTCGGCACCTCTGGGATTGCCATGTCAGATATGAAAGTTTAAAAAATTGCTTGAGCCCCAGCACCTCTTTCATGACAAATTAAGCCCTGAACGCTGCCCACTCCCGACAGATTTCTCAGTAGCTGTGTGTGAACCTGGGTCTGGCCCAGGCAGCTCTAGTTTTTGAGGGTTCTGCTTCCTTTATGTGCTTTTGAGCTCTTTGTGGCAGCTAATCTACCCCTTTCTGATGGAAAATAACTGTAATAATTACAACAATGTGCCATCACTTGTTCTTGTTTAAAACTCAAATGCTGACTGTTGTGCTGTTTGCTGTGACAGAGCCATGAGAGTACATGGAACATGCTGACAACCCAAACTTCAAACGCTGCTTCATCAGGAGATTTTCTGAGCTTTCGGTCACCATTTGCCAGGAGTCCTGCCTCACCCTGCTTGCCGCTTCTCTCCATCTTTCTGGTGGCCACACACACCTTGTCTTTCTCTCTTTGTTAGTCCTGTGCTACCTACCCCATTCCCAATGCAGAAGTACCATGAACCAGTTCTAGTGAGGTCTTTCCCACCACATCATTTGACCAGTGCTAACAGCTCTTGCAGATGCTATTATCTACTGTTCAGCCAAGGCTGTAGAACTCACACATTTATTTTCTTGGCTGGCTTGGACATTATTTATGTACAGTATCAAGTCCCGATTCCAACCTCACCTTGCAAACCTTAAGAGGGCAGTTATTAGACAGAACACTAATCTCCAGTGGGTTGGACCGCTTCAGAAAATATGACCCTACAATACCCAGCTGCTGTGAGTTTTTGCCCTGGTTTTCCCTCCTCGCGTACAGGGCAGGGGGAAGCTGATCTTCAGCACCACCATTTCCTGCTGATTCAGACTCTTTCATTTCAACACAGCAACAAATTTCTTAATCGAGTTGGGAAAGAATATTTTGTATCTTCACCTCTGCTGCTCCAAGGGTGTTTGCTCTCCATTTATTTCTGAGCCTCTTATCTTCTCAGCAATTGCATCTCTTGTTCCAAGTCCTGCTCATTTTCTGTTCCTTATTGTGATTTTTCTTTAATTTCATCTCATCCCCCGCACTCCCCAATCACACATTTCATCACTTCTACTTCCCTGTTTCCTATAATATGTGATTTCTTTATCTTAATTGTATCACCCAGTCATCTGGTTCCAGGATGGCATCTCTTTACCTCACCCTAAAGTCCCTTTAATCATTACTGCTTCTGGCATGTATAATAATAGCAGACACAAGTTGTTAGCTTTCACCTTCCAGTTACATTCACACATTTTTAATGTAAGGATTAATGACAACACATAAACTAAAAACCCTCCCAGATGACAACGCCAGGCAGGCTGGGAGAAGAAACCTCCCGCTCCAGCGTTCTTCTTCTCTTGGCTGCCCAGAAACAGGCGATCAATGCAGCGATATGGAAATCCAACACATGCCAAGTGGGGTGGGGGATTTCCTCCTCCAGGAACAGGGACCTCAGGGAGAGCCCTGCACCTTGCAGGGTGGCAGGCAGGCGAGGAGTGCTCCTGAGGAGGCAGAGCGCTCCTGGGTTGGCTATAGATCATCCTAGCCAGAGACGCCCACTAGCCGTGTAGCCCAGCTCCTTCGGATGACAGAGTCCTCGTCAACACATAAAAAGCTGCGTTCGCTCCACCCCACATTCCCAGCATGGCCTCTCCCTCAGCCCTGCCACTTCACACAGAACCCTGCTGCTCCCACTCGAACCCTGAATGAAGGGAGTTCTGTCCTCCCCAGTCACCCCCGGATTCTGAGGGGGCCGTTTGTGCACACATTGTCCTCGCAGACGGGAAGCTCTTCTCCTGCAGCCCCTCTGAAATTCCCTCGTCTTCAGCAAAAGAAACTTCCGGGAGTTTTGCAAATTACAGAGGAAATGAAAAGAGAAACTTCCCTGCCTCCCCGCACTGCCCTGAAGTGTACTGCACCCTATCTGCACAGCGCTCACCCTCGAGGTGTGTGGGGCATCCACTGCCACCACCCCAGTGACAGAGCAGCAGGGCTTGGGAGAAATGTATCCTGAGCAGGGTGGGATGGTGTTACACTATAGAGCAGGCCCCAGCAGGCCTCTGGGGATGAATAACTCAAGCTCACCCCCTTGGCTTTAGTGTGCATGATTCCTTGGTGAGCAATGGAGCAGGGATTCTCAGGAATGCAGCTAGACACGACACCAGCAGCAACACTTTGGAACAAGCTTCTGGAGCTGCTGGTAATGGTTGGTGCATCTCTGCTTCTCCCAGGAGGCTGGAGGGTCCCAGGCTAGTGGATTTACCTGATGATTATCTTTGCCCAGTGGAAGTCAGAAGTCAGATGATAACTATGTTTTTCAATTGTGTTCTTCTGTCTGTCTCTGCAAGAGCATCCAAGGTACTAGCAGTAAAATGTAGCTGTCTCCAGTCCGCTTAAGCCAATGTTCATGCTGCTGTGCTAACCCTGGTGCTTCACAGTACCTGCTCCACTTCTCCTCTGGACAGCCATTCAGAACCCTAAAGGCCCTGCACTAGAGTATCTGCAGGATACAGTCACTCTGGGTAGTTCTCTGAAAACTTCCTCTCAATGTGCAGCAGTCAAAAAGGCTAGCAGTATGGTAGGAACTATTAGGAAAAGGGATAGAAAATAAGACAGAAAATATCATAATGCCACTATATAAATCCATGCTGTGCCCACACCTTGCATAGTGTGTCCAGTTCTGGTCATCCTAGCTCAAAAAGGATATAGTGGCACTGGAAAAGGTTCAGAGAAGAACAACAAAGATGATCAAGGGTATGGAACAGCTTCCATACGAGGAAAGACTAAAAAATTAGGACTGTTCAGCTTAGAAAGAGATGACTAAGTGGGGATATTATAGAGGTCTAGAAAATCATGAATCATGTGGAAAAAGTGAATAGAGGATTGTATTTACCATTTCACACAATACAAAAACCAAGGCTCACTGATGAAATAAACAGGCAGCAGGTTTAATACAAACAAGAGGAAATACTTTTACATACAGTACACAACTAATCTGCGGAACTCATTGCCATGGGATGTTGTGATGGCCAGAAGTATAACTGGGTTCCAAAGAGAACTGGATATGTTCCTGGAGGATAGGACCATCAATGACTCTTAGCCAAGATGGTCAGGGACACAAGCCCATGCTCTAAACCTCTGACTGCCAGAAGCCAGGAGTGCATCACTCCCTAAGTGCCCTGGTCTGTACTCTCCCCCTGAAGCTCTGCGGGCCACTGTTGGGGACAGGCTACTGGGCAAAATGGGTCTGACCCAGTATGGCAGCTCTGATTTTCTTAACTTAGCTGTGCAACATCTTACCCTATGTTTGGAGGAATCTTCAGAAGCTGGGCAGCAGCTTCCCTTCATCGGGGCATGAAGCAGGAGATCTGCTTTGTCAGATACTAAATTCACCGTCTAGCAATGCAGCAAATCCTCAAAGGCTTCCTTCGTACCCCCAATGGAAGGCATTTTGGTTGGACTGGGTGGCCACTGTGTCCCCATGAAGAGTCTTAGTCTAGCACCTCATCTAGATCAGCATTACTCTCCCTTAATCTAAACGATTCTAACCTCTGGATAGATCAGGCGAATGGGCGCAGAGCTCATGGATGAAGCATAATGTGTCTCAGTGTGCATTCATAGTAATAATTTCTATGCTAAACATAATTTCAGTGCCACTGAAATAGCTAGTACAGTAGAGGAAAAGGCGCTAGCTGTAGCATCTACCTTTGTGTTCTGAGCGGCAGACGCCAGACAGAATGTTAACAGGATCTTGGCTTGTTCCGAGATGGTCTGTTACACACATCCGAGGATATTGTGCTGTGCGGACCCTGTGTAAATCAGTATTTAGACCAGATGTGCAGTGGAGTGTCTGGCTTTGGTCACTGGATTTGAACAAAGACAGAGCTAAACTGAGGTGTGAACAATGTAGGGTAACGGATTCTAAGTGAAGGAAGGGGACTATACAACAGGAAGGCTGACAGAACTGGGGTTATTTAAGCTGGAGAGAAGCCCTAGAAGGGTTGCCAAAGTTGCTGTATTTCAACCAACTAGTAGACACTATAAGAGATTCTTACTGGTCTGTTTGAGGTCCCTGGACAGCCCAGAGCTAAGGGACAAAGGTTCAAGGTCAGGAGGAATATGCTGTGTGCAGCTCTGGGGCAGGGACCATCTTTTTGTTCTGGGTTTGTACAGTGCCTAGCACCACAGTGTCCTGGCCTGTGAATGGGACGCCCAGGCACTACGATAATACAAACAATCAATAATAGCAAGGTGTTATTCTACAGGGAGAGGACCTCTCCCTGCCCCTCCTTACTGACTATGGGATCATGTGGTTTGGGGAGTTGTTTTTGTTTTTCACCTCCTCTGGAAAAACTCTGCTTTACCAGACTTTAAAAAGTTTAAAATGTCATCACTTTAAAGGTACCCAGATGAGGGCAGAGCCCACGGTGGAGCAGCTGTCAGACATTTCCAGACATGAAGGCCCCTGGGCTGCTTCTGCTTCTGGAACAACTTTGTACATACAGGAAAAGAGGGGGAGCCTTTCTTTAATGATTAGAAAGCAAACAGAGGGTATGCAACTAATGACAGTGATAAGAAGTAAACGAGAGCATGAATTCTCTGAGATGCCTGCACACCCATGCCAGGAGGAGGGGTAACAAGCAAGAAAAACTAAATGATGCGATTTTGACTCACCAGCCTAACTGCAAGGCAATGTTTCCCACAGCCGATTGCTAATGCTGCTTGGGGCATGATGTGCACAGGGAAGCCAGACAGGCGAGAAGGTGGGTGGTGGCACTGTCAAAAGTATTTACAAAGCCAGTGAAGCAGGATGTGATGATAGTCAAGAATTGAAGCAGTGAGAAACTCTGGGTAACGATATATGATATGAACATCAAAGCAGCAAGTGCACTGAATTTGTGCGCTCAGTCCCCCGTGCTGGTAGACAAGCATAACAAACACTCCTGGACCAGCTACCAAGAGGTTTGAAATCACCACACTCGAGAGGGACATTAGCTACCCAGACACCAGCTAAGTGACAAACATGGCTCACCGTGCGTTGCCTCAAAGTCCCAGACAGCACAGCTCCATGGAGCAGAGTAGAGACTCCTGGGGAGGAGAAAGCATCCTGGATCTATGCCTGTCCCCAAAGGGAGGAGCTGACCTGCCTGTCCCCGAAGGGAGGAGCTGACCGAGGATGAGAATGCACTGTGGGGGGCTGGGGGCCAGTGGCCAGGAGCTGAACGGAGGGTCACAGAGCACAGTAGGACCAGGGGATCAGCTTCCAGAGAGTCAGTGGGTAGAATAAGAAGTGTAAGGCCCAATTGTGCAAACAGTTGTTAGCACTTTTGCCCTCCCTCCCGCATGGGGTCACACGGGGGAGACAGACGTTTGTAGGACTGAGCTGTCGGTGAGTAAGGTGTCACACAGGGCAGCAAGGCAATCCATCAGTGAAACGATGTGTGCATCATGTGTGCAAATGAATTTCTGAGCCAGAGATTCTGGTTTGCTGAAAATGCACTCTGCTCCCTGTGGGGTTAGAATGAGCCGCTGCCATCCCTCTTTGATGGAGCGTCTCTGAGGGCACCAGCTGGTACCAGGACACTGGGCTTTCAGGGGTCGTGGCCAGTAGGTCTGATGCACTGGTAATGAAAGCACCCACTGAGCCTCCATGTTCACAAATCTCCATGGCTTGGGGCTGCTCTAAGGTACTGAAAGAACTGAACTGTGACAATGCTCGTCTCACGCCTCCTGATTCACACACACGAAACGCGCACGCTGGTGTGGTTTAAATTCTATGTATCCAAGACATGTTGATGTATTCAAATATTTCCTACATGCAAATAGAACTCCACATAATCCATTCCCAGCAGCCATAACTTAAACTGACAGCTACTAAAAACTGGGGGAAACGGCTGTGGGCTTGACACACACAAATAACAACACTTAAATGCAAAGTGAAATACACTGTTAGCCACCGTGGAAAGAGAGGAGGCAAGTGCTGGGTGGAACTTTGACGGACCAGGAAAGGCCGGGTCTGACTGTAAAAAGCTAGAGCTGCGATCCTGAGCCCCAGGGATCAGCATTTCTAGTCTCCCCTCTTTAAAACTAGGGCAGGGGGCTCAGCAGGGGCAACAAGGGCCCCATTCTGGAGCATTGCGGGGAACCGACGAGG
Organism: Platysternon megacephalum; assembly: GCA_003942145.1. Lineage (NCBI taxonomy): Eukaryota > Metazoa > Chordata > Testudines > Platysternidae > Platysternon > Platysternon megacephalum. The sequence continues at coordinate 778,453 of QXTE01000040.1, read as the reverse complement.
CGTCTTCTGGGATGTGACCAGCATTACGGGGCCACGTTCCCTCTGTTCTGTCACCCTGTTACGGGGCCACGTTCCTCTATTCTCTGACCCCATTACAGGGTCGTGTTCCCTCCTAGAAAGACATGGCCTCTCTGCCAGATACATCCCCAACAGTGGAGCACCATGGGCCCAGCACTGTCCCTCTCATCCTGGTTCCTTCGGGGCCTGATGCTTCTGTGCGGTGGCCACAGTGGCCCGGTGCTGTCAGCCTGGTTCCCCAACGCGTGCGTGTTCAGGATGCCTAAACCACATCAAGCTGCACATTCCCCCCCGCCCCAAGCCCGTCCTTGTCACCACCTAAGCCTATTTCTCTTCCCTGCCTGGGGTTCTTGGCATTTGCTTTTCACTCCCCATTGTCCCTTTCCATTGCAGATTTCCCAGGAGCCCCCTCCACCCAGGGTCCTTGCTCTGCCTTCTCCTGGCAAACCTGCCACCAGTGCTGGGCTCCCTGACAACATTTACTTTGGGATATTCCTTTTCCAGCTGCCAATCTGGAGGCCAGTGACACCGAGTTGTGCAGTGGGCAGGCACAGTCAAATGAAACCCGAACTGCAGTTCAGCCCAAGGCCCTTTCCTCCAGCCACGTTATTAATTTAACGGAGATGCTGGGAGAGGATCAAAGTAACCAAGTTCACTGGCAACAGTCGAGTCAGGCTGTTTCAGGTACAGTAAGCTGGGTCAGGAGAGCACCCCAGCCTTTCCTGGATACCCTTAGGCAGGGCCCCATGAAAGGGCTTCCCTCAAAGTCTAACTCAAACCTCATCTGACCCCATAACTGAGCTCAGCCTAGCCCCTATATAGTTCCCAAAGGTGGTCACCTGATCCCCTGGGCACATGACCTCTGGACTCTCAGTCTTTTGGGTGAACTACAGATCCCAGAGTATCTGCTCTTGAAGGGCCCAAGCGTTGTAACAGGCGCACAGGGATATGCCACGTTTGTATCATTTCTGTTCACCGGTATCCTTCCTAGTCCCTTATCACTCAGAAGAGACGTACCCAGAGATCTTCTCACCTGCTCTACCCAGCAGAGCACAGCGGTCATTAGCACATGTATGGATTCATATCCAAAGCCCTCTTCAGACTCACATAGAATCACAGAATATCAGGGTTGGAAGGGACCTCAGGAGGTATCTAGTCCAACCCCCTGCTCAAAGCAGGACCAATCCCCAGACAGATATTTGCCCCAGTTCCCTAAATGGCCCCCTCAAGGATTGAACTCACAACTCTGGGTTTAGCAGGCCAATGCTCAAACCACTGAGCTATCCCTCCCCCCGAAGATGACTATAGGCTTTGGGACCCAGGGAGAGATGTTGAGAACCTCCCTAATCAAACTGTCATGCAAATGACTGTCTCTGCCAGCCCCATAATTAACTTTGTCCCTCATAAAATGCAAATGACCAAAAGGTTTCTCTTCAGAAGGGCCCGTGTGATTTGTACATCTGCTGCTGCCGGTGATTGATCTTCTCCTAATCTTGGACACTGTTTTATTGCCTCTGTTCACTAAAGAGGATTCCATCTTCTCTGAAGCATCTTCCCTTATAAATTGCTGCAATCAAACCAGCACTCACTAAGTCCATCAGTTTGAATTTCCCAGCTCTCAGAGCTCTTCCCCAAGATTCCCAGCACATCCTCAGCCTGAAACCTACTGAATTCTTAATGCTTATTGTTTATTATCATTTGTATTACCATAGCACTTGCATGTGATCAAAAGGTTGAAATGTGCTGACTGCCTATTGAGAGTATCACTACCCACCAGGCAGTCTGGCTTTTACTGTTTGGTGCTTCTGCACCTGATGAGAGGGGCCCTAAGAACGCTGTCCCACACAGAGCTTTGGTTACACATTGTGACTGATGCTCAAAGGTCCGGCAATAATTTATGTTTCTTGGTGAGAGAAATTCACAAAAGAAATGTAGAAAGAGCCACATCCCAGCTGAATGTGTGTGCAGCAGAGACCAGCATATGCAGCAGGAGGATGAACTAGCTCCTACAGAAAGGAACAATGGTGCAGATCAGAAGTTGATCACTCTACTTAATAGACATCCCCAGGGGTTTTGCCATACCAAGCTTGGAAACAGGAAGGCTGGGGGGGTTAAGTCCCAGAAGCAATTTGGAGTCACATGGCTCTTCCCTAATGGATCTTGAAGAGTGGGGCCTGAGCACAGCACAGAGGTTGATACCTGGAGAGTGAGCATTGCGGACTGCAAGCCAAACGCTGGTCAGAGGAGAGGGTTGCTTTCATGAGATGTACATGATTCACTTTCCTGCTTTCTCTCGCAGGAAGCTGAGCATCTGTATCCCATTTCCCTCATCCAGAGTGTCGGTCTAGGCATGGTAAGCAAATTGTGTGTTTTGCTTTAACTCTGTTTTCTCTCTGTTCTTAATAAATCCTGGTTTTGTTAAGATCCCTGTAACCTGGGTAATGTCACGCTGGTGCAGCCGTCCCAGGGGAGGGAGAGCCCGAGGGAGCACCGAGGAGGAGTGCGGAGAGGGAGAGAGTTTCCAGAACGTGCACTCTCCCTGTCTCAGTCCCGGGGAGAAGAGAGGACTGGCAGGGGTGTAGGACACACGCATGCGCTATAAGAAAGGAAGGTTCCTGATCGAGGTCAGGCCAGCGAGAAGAAGCTCAGAGCTAACTTACTGTACAGTGCAACCCCCCACCTCCCCCGGGACTTGCTCCCAGGGGGTGAGGGAAGAGCTGAATGGCAGAAGACGATGCAGAGAAAGTTGTGATCAATCCCAGGCCCTGACGATGCCTAATGCCGGCACATGGGGAACATGCTGGTGTTCAGGAACACGCTGCAGAATTCAGTCCATTCACTCAGGTCTGATGTTGGTGTCTGAAAGGGAGAAACACCAAATATTTAAGCTCCGTGTTGGCAGCTAGTAGCAGTGTTCAGTGCTGGGAACAAGACGGGCCTGGAGCATGGCAGGAAGCACAGAAAGAGGATGAGCCTTTGGGCTAATTTATGAGGAACAAAATACTTCCATGTGCTGACACGGAGGCAGCCGTTTTCCCCACACAAACCAAGACCAATCATCGTTCTGTCAGTGGGGCTGTTTCTGGCTTAGAAAGAGTTTTAAACTTTCTTAAACATCCACTATGCTGCTAAGTTCCTTGTGGCTGCTAAACGGTACTCTCCGTTGGAATGGTCAATGAACATCAGTGCTTGGCAGAGGACAGACTTGATGGGGCAGAGGGGGAGAGAGAGACGGGAGGGAGTTGTATGCCAGCATCACCGTTCAGCTTTCTTCACGTATCACAGGGGCCATGCCATTACTGAAGCTCTAAACGTTTTCTTCTCACCAGCCCTTTGTCTTAGATTTAAGTTGCTAGTCGGCTTCTCTTAGGCAAAGCTTTCCTGTGCAGAACAGATATTATGTCTACACTGCAGAGAGCCCTCGGGACATGGATCGCTGAGGGTTTACACAGGGAGAGAGGGGTGACTTTGCACACAGGGCTGGACGCCCTGCACCCGCTCCAGCAAAGGTGTCTGCACCAAAAACCACAGGAGCAACAAAGCCAATTCATTTGCAACACCATGGGCCAGTCAGCACTTGTGCCCATTAATAACACTACGGTTCTCAGAAGCACCCCCTTGTCAAGCACCCCCTTCGGCAGAGAGATCGCGCTGGCAGGGGCTGGTTAGGCAGCATACTTCCCCAGACATGCCCAATGGCCTTCTCCCTCAGCCAGATGTCTCCTCACCGCTCTCGTCTTCCCCAAAGCCTTTAAACAGGAACCCAGCCCCTCCAGGCCCAGGAGGTGCGTGCACCCGTGGACTGCCAAGTGCCTCCGAGTCAGACTGCAGGCTCCTTGTGATGAAGACTTTGCCATTCTTTGTCATTCCGCATAGCCCAGCACTTCAGCTACACACCTCCCCGTCTTGCTCAGCTCTTTTCCCTGTGCCCATCCCTGCACTGTCTATAATAAGTAACAAGCACAGCAGCCGTTGTGTTAGAGTAAGTGCAGTGAGTGTAAACACTGAATTCTTGGGCATTGCACTCAGGGCACGGAGGGCCTGACTTTCAGAGGCTGGCTTCAGCTGACCTCGCCGCCATTTAGCACCTCTGAAAATCAGGCCCAAGGTGTCTCAGGTTGGTCTCCCAAGAACCCAGGATCCCCAAAGCACCAGCCGCCTTTCATCCCTGAGGCCCTGTTCTAAACTGAGCAAACCCTATTATTTGTATAACCCTCCCCATCCAGACTGTCTGAGACTGTGAGCTTCTTGGGCCACAGACTGTCCTTTTCCATCTTTGTCCAGCTCCCAGCACAATGGGACCCTGCTCTTGACTGGGGCATCTAGGTACTAATGCCATGTTGATGTTTATTACTTTTAATAATAATGTTACTTTGCTTCCTGACTCTGGATTCTGGCCTTTCCCACCCAGGGAACTCAGGCTTTCTCGCCGAGCATTTAGGTTTGTTAAAAGGCTCAGATGAAATAAGGACAAATAAAGGGTTAATCAGTCCTGAGACCCCACATAACATTGCTTCTCATTGTGCTCGGTAAGATCGGCTCTTCCTTGCACTTGGCGCTCACCACGAAGCTGTCTGCTCTGCTGGTTTATGGGAGCACAAGCCACGGATCAAGAATCATTTAGTCACACAAGAACTTTCTGAAACTGTCTCTTGCAGCTAATTAGCATCACGCGTTGAATCACTAAGAACATGGCCAATAATTAATTATCAGAGCTGGACTTGCTAACACGTGGCCCCCTCCTGTACAGCCGGATGTATGGGGGCGGGGGCGGGGGGGTCCCTCCTCTGGCTGGAGCTTGTAGGTGAAATTAGTTGTCTTCCAGTTTGGGGTCTAGCTCCGTGGTGCCTTCCCAACAGCTCTTCCCCACTCCTTGCTCTGCGGCTGGCAGGGAGCAGGGCGAGAGCTCTCAGGGGGGCTGGTGCTGGCGCTTCTCCAGAACCAAGTGGCTGTCTTGCCTGGAGACCAAGGCAACTCTCCTTTCTGTTAGACTGTTAGCAATAGCAATATTTCCCCAGGTTATGCCTGGAAACATTACAAATGCAGACAGTGCAGCAGGCTGCCCTAATCTCGCCAGCTCGTGTGGGGACTGAGGATGCTTGAGGGGCTGGGAGGAAATGAGGGAACCACCCATGGGTGCTGGAGGTGGCTGCCTCACAAAGCTACAAGCTTTGGTGCACTTCTCCCGTGAGGTCTCTGCACCCCGGCCTCTCCCATTAGCCGCAGGATCACAAATTCATTGACAGAACCTCGGAGCATTGTCAGCCAAAGCCACCACATGGTCTTACTTCTGTAACCCTCATCCTCCCTCTCGCTAGCCCTGCGCTTGTTGCCAAGCACCATCGCCTCACAGCTGAGCTCAGGTGCTCAGCTCTCTGGGACAGGGGCCTTGCCATGTACGTGTCTGTGGGTTGGAGCCAGGCATGTTCATGGTGCTGGAAAATAACAGCAAATAGTTCCCGGAAAAGGGACTTTTCAGAGGCTGAAGAGCAACAGCTCTGCCAGCTGTTGTCATGTGCCTGATGTTGCCAAGTGCAGATCAGCTGTTGCAAAAACAGCCAGTTTTTAAATCTTTCTCTCGCTGTTACCCTGAGCCCTGTAGTAACTATAGTAACAGAGCCCTGGATTTCCACATGCAGCTGCTCGGCCAGCTCTGGTGAGTGCGAGGCCATGGCATGCGTCCTCATACAGCATCAACCGCGGCCATTTTACCTGGCCCAGGGCTTTTTAATGCAGCTGGGCAGGAATCCCAATTCCCTCCAGCGCTGGCAGGGTCCGTGCATAGGGCTTCCTTCTAAAGTGCAGGCAGATATTAGTGACAGTCAAACTAGGATCATCAGACCAGCACCCCGCTATGCCCACTATATCCCCCCGGATTCACGTGTAATCTCCTGACACCAACTGGGCTCTTCTGAATTCCCTCTGATCCTGCTCCCATCAGCCTTTGGGTCAAAGGCACTAAAAGCACCTACAAGTAAGGTAAGACAACAGCTGGTCACAGCAGACACTCCCAGTGCAGAGCTGTGTCTCTGTTCAACTAAGAGATTTACCCAGGTAGAAGGTAATTCCATCGAATGAACAAAACCTCACCCATGTCCTACACTCCTGCAGTGCTGGGTATCGAATCAACATGGCGATCTATTCCTTGGACCGCAGAGTCTCGGTCCTCTGGCATGCAGCAGCCTCCCCAGGGGCTGGTCTTGTCTCTCCTCAGCCAGCACCCTTCCCACAGGAGGAGCCACTGAGCTGCCCTGTCGGTACAGATCATGGCTACCGAGTTAGAGCTCGATCCTGTGTGGGGCTGAGCCCTCTCAGTTCCCATTGACACCCATGGATTCCCTTCCCCATCACACACCCGCGCACACTCACGCACACACACTCCACGCACACATACTCACGCACACACGCACATGCTCGCACACACACGCATGCACACACACTCACGCACACACACTCCACGCACACACACTCCATGCACACACGCACACGCTCGCACACACATGCACACACGCACACATGCACACCCGCGCGCACACATGCACACACGCACACATGCACACACACACATGCACACCTGCGCACACACATGCACACACACACATGCACACCCGCGCACACACATGCACACACTCACGCACACACACACGTGCGCACACACAGTATCCAGAAGGGCCTCACACGCTAAGGCCAGTGAAAGCTCGGGGAGTCGGCACCTCTCAGGCGTGTGCCCTGGGAGAAGCACAGGCCATGCCGTGAGCCTCCGGGGGCGACCCTCCCCCACTGCAGACTGCCCATTCCATCCTGCAGTCCAGCAGCCTGACACGAGCAGGGAACCTGAGCACTCTCGGCCAATGCTCCGGCCCTGGCAGGAAAGTGAGATTCCCAAATACAGCCCTCAGGACGCTGTGTCCACTCAGCATGCAGCAGAGCCAGAGTCCCCTACTCCCTCCTCTGGGCCTCGCATGAGCAGGGAAGGATCCACTTCCAGTCAGGATGCGCCCGACCTTTATGGCTTTACACGCCGCTGACTGTTCAGAGAGAGGGGAGCACGGTCAAACCTGCGGCTGTGTAATTGCTGCTGGGCCGGCTGTGCTTAGGGACGCCGCGCTCTGGCCAGGGCCGCCCAGAGGATTCAGGGGGCCTGGGGCAAAGCAATTTCGGGGGCCCCTTCCATAAAAAAAAGCTGCAATACTATAGAATACTATATTCTCATGGGGGCCCCTGTGGGGTCCGGGGCCTGGGGAAAATTGCCCCACTTGCCCCCCCCCCCCCCCGGGCGTCCCTGGCTCTGGCTCTGTCCAGCACTTCACCCTCTCTAGTCAGGTTCTGCCCTGACGCACAGCAAGGTCAGCCCATTGGCACCCCACAGGCCTGTGGCTGTACGCGGGGTGAGTGAGATCTGAGGTCTTTGCGCCATTGCTGTGAGCACACTCTGGATCGAACGTGGTTTGATCATTAGTTCTGCACCGGGTACCCAAAGGCCCGAGAGTTCCCATTTCATGGAAATCTCCCTTCCCCTGGGAAGGGGCCATTGTTGAAGTCTGTGTCACGTGGTATAGAGGTTACCATGGTAATTGCTCCTCAACCACTGGTGAATACTGCCCAGTGAGATCCCTCATTAACCATCAGTGAGCCAATTAGAATGGCCTCTTGTCATCTGCAGTTTGGAACATTTTCCTTCTCAAGGCTTTGACCAAGTGTCCAGTGACGTCCCAGGCTGAGGCGCTGCTGGCGCTGCACTCAGCAATGAGCCTGGAGGCGTTTGCAGCTTTTACAGACTCCTGGAGCGGGAGGCTGAATTGTATCCTATTTCCAGAGTGGCTCAGCACGGCATTCAGATCCGGGGTTGGATTTAACCCCGCACAGCCAGGGGAGGGTGGCTGGGCCTCACCCCGGGGAGGAGGGCTGATTCAGACCAGTCTGAAAACAGGCACCATTTGCAAAAATGTATATCTTGACCTGTAGTTTGAATCTGCCCTGCCCCAAGCTGGGGGATGTTAGGTTCAGAGGCATCAGCTTGGGGACAGGCATTTGCTGACAAGTTACCCGGAGCGGTTTGCAGTGCTTTTCCCAGGGAAAGGGATGCACGGCAGATAAGGGGCTCGGTGTGGTTTAGTCAACCACAGTTCTGAAAGCATCTGATCAGCCTGAGTAAAGCTGGGAAGCTGCCAGCCCTAGCAGGGGTCCGAGGCCTCCACAGGTAGGAGGGGCAGAGGGGGATAATTCAGTGCACTGCGTGAGCGTCAGATTCGATTACCAGTCACACAGGTAGTAGGCTGGTTTCTTTCTCCCACAGACACAGCTGCCTAATCCAGCCCGGGCTCCTGCGGCTGCACCGAGCAGTGCAGGCTGCTGCCACTGATATTGTTTTCATCGACTTTATTGAAAAAGCACAGGCTGAGGTTTAAGTCGCAGAACAGCCCTGCTGCTTGGCGATATCCTGCTTTCTTGCCTGCAAATGAGTCCAGCTGGAAAATCCCAGGTTGCAAGTGACTATCTAGCGTGGGGGCGCTACACATGCCCTGCCACCAACTTTCCAGCAAAACCCCCTCCCGGAGGGCGGGCAGGTTCCCTTTGCACCGTGCTGCTCCCACGCTCCGCCAGCCCCGTGCCTTTGCTGAGCAACAGAGAATCCCTGTTATCACTGAGAGAGACGCCTGGGCTGCTCCTCCAAAGACACTGAAACACAGCCAGCAACACAAGCGAGGGGCAAAGCAGCAGCCTGTGAGGCACAAACCAAACAGAGCCAGGAAGATGCATCTGTGCAGCGAGGGTGAAAGTCACCCCAGCCTCAGCGAGGCACAAGGCCATTGTCTGCCCCCTCTGAGCCATTCCTTATGGGCGTTAACCCTGGGGTGAGTCCATCCTGCCCCTGGATTCCCTGCGGCAATGGCTGTGGCTTTACTCCCTGGCCAGGGCGGAAGTGGGGCACAGAAGCCCTATGCACGGGGTGCATTTTGCTCTAAGAAAATCAACGTCACAGGCAGGCATCATCCGAGGGCAAAGGCCCGAGGGAGCACGATGGGAACAGGCTCCAGCCGACCCGAGACTACGAGGGGTCATCGTCATCGGCCCAGCTTCTGCTCGCATGGCACAAGAGGCTCTGGAGAAGGGCTCGGAGAGGCTGCCGGAGAGACTGGGGGGGAGGCTGGCCCCTGCCCACAGCAGCAGGGGTTGGGCGAAACCCACATAGGGGACTTTTTTGTTTTCGTTTCTGCTCGAGGGCTCCCTGGCAGGCTGGGGATCCAAACTCAATGCTGTAGGAGATCACCACAGTCCTCACAATATTTTCACAATCACCCCTTCAGAGAGTTGTGGGCAGAAGCACCGAGACCCCAATACCAACATCCAACAAGCTTCTGGAGCCAAAGATAGCGCACCCGGGAGTTGTTACGAAGAGCTACCTCCCAGGAAATGAGCACAGAGCGACTATGGCGGGATTGCTGAGAGCGACCCGCATTGAAAGAGGCACACCGTGTTACGCTCCCAACAGAAGGCAGCTGGCAACCTGCCACGGTACCAGCTACCCCATCCACCCCAAAGCCATGAGGCATAACTGCCCAGAGCGTCAGTGGTTCAGTGGGAGCAGAAGGCACCAAACAAACATTAAATGCGTTTATTGAGGCTATTCAGTGCCTGGGCACTGACCCGAATAACACACAGCGAAGAGCAGCAGCTCCACCACCTCTGATGAACCGGCCACAGCAGAAGGAACTAGCCTGAGAACAAGCAGCGTCTGTGTGTTCAGCAGCCCACAGAGGGTCAGAGGTAGAAGTTATTGACACGTGTCCAAGGCAGAATAATCCTCTCATTGGCTCAGCTGAACCTGCCCCTCCCTAGAACCTCTGTGTGGGCAGTAGCGGCGCCAGCTCTTCCGGCGCCCTAGCCGGCGGAAGGTCCTGCCCCCGAAATGCCGCCTCCAACAGCGGCGGCGGAAGGTCCCACCCCCAAATTTGAACAGGCGGCCGGGGCGCCGGCGCCCCCAAAATAGCAGCGCCCTAGGCGACTGCCTAGGTCACCTAATGGGTTGCGCCGGCCCTGTGTGTGGGTGCTTTGTTAGCGGTCTCTGACATTTCCCATTTGCTTTGGATTTTCCAGGAGCACTCAGGGGATCCTGAGCCCAGCCAGGCAGCTGGAGTGGGAAACCTCTCACCCCCCACCCCGCAACCTGTCTCATGTGCTGGGGCCAGGAATTGCAGCCAGCCTCTGAGCAGCACTTGATTGCACAAAGGAAGAGATGCTTCTCAGAGTTTACTTTGGACTCTTCACACCGGAAATAGGAGTCTGGCCATTCTTCACTACGGGGCCGGGATCTCTGCCCAAAAACCAGGTGCACGCGGACCCTACCTAACCCGGAAGGTCTGCATTAGGAAAATATCAAATCACCCATACGTTGTGACCCCGAGCTAACCTTCCGTTTGTCACCGAGTGCTCTGTGGTGTGGATATGCTCTGCAATGGTTCTAGCCTCTCCTCTTCAAAACCCAATGAAAATATCTTTTTAAAAACAAAACCCTACACATATGTGTGAACTGTAAATCTTCCCAGAGAGACAGAGAGTAACTTGGGATCTGAAACAGCTGTAATTATTAGAGTTATTTGTGTCCCCCTTTAATCCCAAGTTTTGTTGTTAGATTTTGCAATGGTTTAAATGCTGAGCTGTGTTTTATTGGGGTGCCCCCGACGACTCATAGTCAGTGAGGGTGAAATTCACCCTTGTGCAGAAGGTCAGCACAAGGCCTGGGCACCACGTAAGCCAACATAAGCCATCCTGGTTTCTCCATAAGGCAAATCTTGGCAGAGGCATGATTTCCCAGGGGATTCGTGAATCCAGTACTAATTCATGCAGGATTCTGTATGGCGAGTACCCCTCTGCTTCAGCCTCCACATCATTTTGATGTATATACGGACAGCAGCAAAGCCAGCGAAAAATAGCTGCAATTCACTTCATTAACTCGAACAGCAAAAGAACCAAGACATTGAAAACTAAGGGTGGACTGAATGCAGAAAAGTAATCAAAGGTCAATAGCACAAACTCTGCTGTGTGGCCAGGGGATCCTCAACCATAGTGCAGGGACCCCTCTTGGAGCAGGGTCGGCAGTGACTCACCAGGCTCCCCCCAGATTTGCCCATCGATACGCACGATGTCCTTGCATAGGATTCTCAAGGGCTGTTCCAAGCCAGTGGCTCCCAAGGAGTCGGACAGATAAAAGCAGGAAACATCCCAGCTGGAAACCTCGCCCATAAGAGCAGCGCCGGCTCCAGGGTTTTTGCTGCCCCAGGCAGCAAAAAAAAAAAAAAAAAAAAAAAGCCGCGATCGCGATCGCGATCTGCGGCGGCAATTCGGCGGGAGGTCCTTCGCTCCGAGCGGGAGTGAGGGACCCTCCGCCGAATTGCCGCCGAATCGCTGGACGGGCCGCCCCTCTCCCGAGTGGCCGCCCCAAGCACCTGCTTGGTCAGCTGGTGCCTGGAGCCGGCCCTGCATAAGAGTATTGTTCCTCCTAGCACTTGTAATGCTTTACCCCAGCAGTACAGTCCCTTGTGCAAGGCTTGTCCTAGCAACAGGCCCTCTCATAGACCTGGGCACTCTCAGCTCCTGTCTGAACCGCCTCCTCCTGAGTGAGCCAATAGGAGAGCAGCGCCAGCGGGGGAGGGAGTCAGGGTGCCTCACAGACAGAGCCAACCCCCTGGGAATCCTTCGTGAACCAAAGAAGAAAGCCCTGTTCATGACCCTCCCAAGGGGCTGGGGTTAGAATTAGGGGAGGGATAATTAGGGGCATTGGGGATCCATCAAACCTTCAGAGCTCCTTCCAACATTGCATGTTTCACTCCTCTTTTGAATGTCACGCAATATGTCCTCCCTGTGACCAGGTGCCAGGGCTGGACCACACTGAGAAGGCTGCACTCAGGGAAGACTGCAAGAATCAGGACAGGCAATCCCCCAATATTTGTGGTTTATTCTATAATTAGATTCACCAGGCCAGTAACAAAGGAGTTTCTGCAGCACCGCACTGGGTAACCCGAAGCCAGGCACAGCCCCCTTTAGGCATTCCAACTCTCGGCTCCCATCCAGACAAACAGATCGAATATAGTGAGGGGTTACTGAAAATCTAATTCACCATATCTGAGTTCTTACTAATCCCAAAAGATCAGACACTTTCCACCAGCTCAATATGTATCTCAGATCTTACCCAAATACCACGCTGTCTGCCAATCCTTAGTACACTAACTAAAGGTTTATTAAGAAAAGAAGAGAAGAGAGTTATAAATGGTTAATAGATCATATACATACAAGTGAATGCAAAGTCCTTCAATCAGGTTTGTAGCAGTGTTGGATAAGACGGCTGGCTTGCAAAAGTCTCTCTGGTGACTTCCAAAAGATTGGAAGGCCCCTCAGACCATAGTTCAAAATGTTCCTTTTAGTTGTAAATCCACAGTCCAAAGAATTGGAGCAGGAAAGAGGCAACATGGAGATGTCTTCAGTGTCTTTTATATCCTCTGCCATAGGCATGGAAATTCACTGTCCCAAACAAAGCCCACAGTCCTGGTGCATGGAAAGTTACTGGCCCAAGATGGAGTCCAGGGTCACCTGTCCATACATGCTTTGCTGACTCACAAGGGAGCCATCGCCCATGTTCTTTCTGAGGGGTCCACAGGAAAGGCTTACTGGGCGGGATGAATTTCTTCAATGGCCCATTGTGAGCTGAGTGTCCTTAATGGGCCGTCAACACACAGCTGGCTAACCCTGATGTAACTCTATCTGGGGGTGGGGGAGGTGTCACATAAGAACGGCCAGACTGGGTCAGAGCAAAGGTCCATCTAGCCCAGTATCCTGTCTGCTGACAGTGGCCAATGGCAGGTGCCCCAGAGGGAATGAACAGAACAGGGAATCATCAAGTGATCCATCCCCTGTCGCTCATTCCCAGCTTCTGGCAAACAGAGGCTATGGACACCATCCCTGCCCAGCCTGGCTAATAGCCATTGATGGACCTATCCTCCATGAACATATCTAGTTCTTTTTTGAACCCTACTCCTGGGTGGTGAGAGATGCCAGAACTGTGGGAATACAACACATGTTTAAGATACATGTACATTGCCAATATGCATAACTTCAGATATAAGGATGATACATGCATATAAACAGGATAATCAGACTTAGCAAATCATAACTTTTCCAGTGATACCTGGCATGAGGTCCTTCGTACAAGACTTATGGAAATGTGTAAGGGTGGTAACAACAGTGATGTAAATGGTCACCTTTCTTATACACAGCATCACACACCTGTCCTCTGAACCATTCAGGGGAGCTGTTACAGACAACCTGGCATTCTAGCTCGCGGGGACCCTGTGCTGTGAGAGCCAGGAAGACGCCCGTGTCCTGGAAGTCATGTGTACCCTGATGCTTTGAAAGCCAGAATTATAAAATGCAGGAAACATGCAGCAGCCCAGAACTTGCATTTCATGGATGCCAAAGAGAACTTGTACCTGAGAAGTTCTCAGGGTCTGATCCAGCTCTGGCTGATGTTAGTGGAAGGACTCCCCTGATTTCAATGGAGGCTGGATCAGGCCAGGTTCTTAAGAGCTTTAAAAATGTGGCCTCTTCCCGGGTGCCCCCTCATTGCCTCAGGGCAGTCCTGCAAGTGGCCTCTTGCCTCAGTTTCCCTCTTGATTCCTCAATAGACCCAGTACAGCTTTCGGAGTATATAAATATCCCTTTTGGTGGGGTTAATTTATTACCAGAAATCCCACTACCATAAACTGGAATCTCCCCAGCATTGTCCAAACAGCACATTTGTCCCAACAGATTTGGCTCCAGTGTTACCTGAGGTTATTTGAATCCAAAGCTATGGTAACTAGTCTTTGTTTTTCAGGTGGTGTCAGGAAATAAATTAGTGGGCGACCCAGCACCTTTGTCTAATAAATTATAGGTACACACAAGGCTGCTTTTACTTTAAAATTCTTGTTTTTATTGAGTACAAAGCACATATTAATCGTCTAGAGCACCCCAGAATACAGTTACCCAGAGTTCAGATGGTGTTGAGTGGTAGCAGCAAGTTTTCGGTGGCCAGCCTTATTTTTTATTTTTTTTTAGCTGCTGGGGAGATTGTTAGTGCTTTTTTGCTTGTAGAAAATTTAAACATTTTTAAAGTGTGCACTTTTATTAAACTTCTTATAGGTTTTTTTTTTTTAATAAAGCACATAACAAAATATCTTTTAATATAATAGGCTAACAATTTTTTTAGCAACAGCAAAAAACCTCATAATTTTTACTTATTAACAAAGCAACTCTAGCAAGAAACTTTCAAACACAGGCCGAGGTCAGCACTCCTTGTTAGTAACACTGCAGCTGTGCAGATGTTTTTGTCTTTTTAAGTAAGGCCAAATTCTTTCTCGCTATGCGGTGTCCGTGCTTCCAGCTTATGGTGGTTAAGTGCACAAGATAGCTGCGGGTTATGTCAAGTCCAAGTCTCCTGTAACGCTCCCCTCCTTGACGGTCGCATAACATTAGGACCTTCACTTAGAACGAGTTTAGTAGGTTACTAGTGACATGGCACAGCATAGGCTCAAGGCTCTCAACTGAGACGGAGCAAAGATCTTTTTTGCTGGCACCCAGTTTTCTCGTAACACCAGCATCTCTCACCATGCCCAGTGCCAGCTCCCAGGTGTGGCTCTGGCGTCTCTCACCACACCCCATCTCAGCTCCTCTAGCCAGGGTGTTTCTCCACCTGGTTTTCTTCCATCATTCCCCAGCCTTCAGCCCTCTCCAGCCAGAGCTCTCTGGCCTGGGAAAGGCAGTAGGTGACCCTCGACTGCCTTCAGCTCCCACCAGCCTGATCTGGACCCACTGCTCAGCAAGGAACACTGACCACTCCCTCCTTCAGTGTCATCCCCTCCCTGGAGCTCTCAGCCCAGCTCTGCCCCGCCTCTGAGCTCGCTTTGGGCTCTCTCCAAAGCCTGGGTTCGGACCCCTCCCTTGAGATTCTGGACACTGGATTCTGAACGTTCATTCACACCTCCCAGGGCAGCCTCACCCTCCTGGGTGCACCCAGACTGGCACAGGAGAGCTGAGACCAGTTCCATGTCAGGGCCCCCTATCCTGTTACAAGAGCCCAAGGCTGAATTCTCACTGGTTAGGATGGGCAATGCAGGGCTGTGCTGTGAAATGCCGAGCCCATGATTTGTGGGTTTCCTCGTCTTTCTGATCTGTGTGGGCTCCTGAGAGGTGTGCAGGGATTTCGGCCTAATTCCGAGATGGAGTTTGTCGCCAGCAAAGGCATCCTCATGCTCTTCCTTGCCCTTCTCCATCCTGTTGGTTTCTCAGTCCTCTCTTTTCAACAGTGATAGTGTATTTTTGCCATAATTTACATGGCAGATTCATTGGCGCTGCAGTCAGCAGACATTTGTATAAACGGCCATTGCATGGAGCTGGGATGTTTGAAGCCCACAGTTGTGGTGCTGAGCCGGCAGCTGCACAAGTGTTCCATGCATTCCCACAATCGCTCCAGGGGATTAACGATTAACGAGCAGCATTTACTCCGCACTCATGTTTAGGCTGCTTCCACAGAGAGGAGCAAACCCACAAAAGCATCCCCCATGGGGGCGACTCCTAACTTTCGGGAGGAGGGCAGATTGTGTGGTGGATGGGGCAGCTCCATCCTGCATTTACTGTGAAATGATGCAAGCAGCCGAGTGGCTTTTAGAAACATTGTGCTTCTTGCTGTTCGTTTCCACTGAAAAAGAACGACAAAAATATTGCTGGTGCCTTGATTTAAAACACAGCACAGGCTCCTCCTGTTCTGGAGAGAGAATATACTGTACATGTGTGCTGGAGACTTAGCCTACAGATTTCTCATAAAGCCCATATGCCCTTTTTTAAAATAATGTCAGTCATAAATGTCACATGTTGGAGCCAAAATCTCATTATTAAGAGCAAGGAAATGTATTCCATGTAATAAATTCTTTTGTGGGAAACAACCCAGGTGACTTGAGAAGTATTTATGAACTTATTATTACTCTTTGCAGGAGCCATTCTGCGATAACTTAAGGGGATCCATCTTCCTATGAGAAACCTCCCTGGCTCTCTGTTTGGATGCCTGATATGAGGCTTTATGTTACACTCCTACCTTCAGAGCCAAATGACGCCATTCAGCATAATCACTTGTTATCAACAGAATGTGTAGAAAATGTGCTTCACCCACAGAAACACACAGATGTGGTGCATGACTAGAGTTCACAATCAACTTCCAGCCCACCCACAACAAATACCTGACCCGTGTTTCCTTCCAGGCCCCTCTCCCAGAATTCACAGCCCCCGTGAATCAAACACTACAACCTCCGACAAGTGACGAGACCCCCGCCCCCAGCAAGATGGGCTAGTTCCGCCCCCCGCCCCCGAATCAGCACTGTGGGAGGCCCCAATTAACCGAATCCCTGTGGGGCTTTTGAGACTCAGCCATTAGCGCTCGCACGGGGTGCTCCACATAGACCGAAATAGCATGAGCTCAGCTGGCTGGTCTCCGAGCCACAAGAAATCACTGTCAGTGGCGGTGACAATGGGAAAGAATCATGGAACGAGCTGTTTCCTCCTAACACCAAGGGGCGGGGTTTGTAGAATAAGGCAACCTTTGCCATAGACCCGCTTCCCGTCTGGCTGGTCCCCCCTGCACCCGCTCCCATTCAGCACTAGGGGAGGGGGGGTAGCTTCAACCCCAGCACCTGTTCATGACCCGCCTGGTGGTTGTGACTCCCAGGCAGGGAACCCCTGGAATAAGGGAAACAGTCTCATGCCTGTCGCTCTGCTTCTTCCTAACGCCTTCCCCAGCCCTCTTCCTGCCTGCCTTCCTGCTCAAGCTGTAAAGACACAGCACACATATCTGCCACAGCTGGTGTCTGCTGCCACTGCAGCGTTCATTAAGCTGCAGGCCAGAAATTTAAGGTTCTCCTTCCTGTTCTGCAGGATGGCCCAACTGGCCCGAGTGTTTCTGACACCAAACCTCCAGTTTGATAAGCATGAACCCAAGCACCAGGGCCTGGAACTAGAACCTGTGACTGTGGCCATGGGACTCACTCAGCAGGACTCACAGTCCTGCCGTAAGCCTGGTCTGTCTCTCACCAGCACAGGTATTAGAGAGCGGAGCTTGGGGGAAAGTCCAGGAGGAGTGTTCAGCCCACTCTAGAGAGGCGGCCAGCTGGCTCGTCTCAGAGTAGCAGCCGTGTTAGTCTGTACCAGCAAAAAGAACAGGAGTCCTTGTGGCACCTTAGAGACTAACGGATTTATTTGAGCATAAGCTTTCGTGGGCTACAGCCCACTTCATCGGATGCATAGAATGGAACATACAGTAAGAAGATATTTATACATACAGAGAACATGAGAAGGTGGAAGTAGCCATACCAACTGTAAGAGGCTAATTAATTAAGAGAAGCTATTAACAGCAGGGGAGAAAAACTTTTGAAGTGATAATCAAGATGGCCCATTTCGGACAGTTGACACAAAAGTGTGAGGATACTTTAACATGGGGAAATAGATTCAATTAGTGTAATGACCGAGCCATTCCCAGTCTCTGTTCAAACCTAAGTTAATGGTATCTAGTTTGCATATTAATTCAAGTTCAGCAGCTTCTCGTTGGAGTCTGTTTTTGAAGCTTTTTTGTTGCAAAATTGCCACCTTAACGTCTGTCACTGAGTGATTAGGGAGGTTGAAGTGTTCTCCTACTGGTTTTTGAATGTTATGATTCCTGATGTCAGATTTGTGTCCGTTTATTCTTTTGCGAAGAGACTGTCCGGTTTGGCCAATGTACATGGCAGAGGGGCATTGCTGGCACATGATGGCATATATCACATTGGTAGATGTGCAGGTGAACGAGCCCCTGATGGCATGGCTGATATGATTAGGTCCTGTGATGGTGTCATTTGAATAGATATGTGGACAGAGTTGGCAGCGGGGTTTGTTGCAAGGGTAGGTTCCTGGGTTAGTGTTTTTGTTGTATGGTGTGTGGTTGCTGGTGAGTATTTGCTTCAGGTTGGGCGGCTGTCTGTAAGCGAGTACAGGTCTGTCTCCCAAGATCTGTGAGAGTGAGGGATCATCTTTCAGGATAGGTTGTAGATCTTTGATGATGTGCTGGAGAGGTTTTAGTTGGGGGCTGAAGGTGACGGCTAGTGGCGTTCTGTTACTTTATTTGTTGGGCCTGTCCTGTAGTAGGTGACTTCTGGGTACTCTTCTGGCTCTGTCAATCTGTTTTTTCACTTCAGCAGGTGGGTATTGTCTTTGGATCTGGAGGGGAACTTCCCTCAAGCCTGGGTCTGCCCAGGGCTGGGCTGTGGTTCAGGAAGCATTTCTAAGCTTAAGTACAGGAGAGCAGCACACGGACATTAAAATTCCCAGCATGCAATGTTTCATCCTGATCTCAGAAGAGCCGCTCTGCTCCAGATGAGGCACAGTGTGTCAGAGCCTCTGGTCTGTGCTGCCTGTGTTGCCTACGATGAAGGTGACTGCAGCTGTCAGGCTAAATTGATGACACGGCCCCTAGTGGGGCAGAGTTTGGGCAGCGTTGCTAGGTTGTAAATCCAGATCTAGGCACCGCATAGCAACTGCGTTTTCAAAGTTGCCGAGTACCTGCCTTTCCCCAGGAAGACAATGGGCACTGTGGACGCTCAGCACCTCAGAAAACCCAGGTCCTTTGCATGTGGATTTAAGTGGCTAAACTGAGTCTCCCCCCAAGTGT
Source organism: Platysternon megacephalum (assembly GCA_003942145.1). Lineage (NCBI taxonomy): Eukaryota > Metazoa > Chordata > Testudines > Platysternidae > Platysternon > Platysternon megacephalum. Next base: position 759,714 of record QXTE01000040.1, on the reverse strand, counting down.
GACTATTTTGTTTTCCCCTGCCAAGGGCCCCTTTATGCCCTCTTCCTCGGCTGCTAGCACTTAGCTAGCCTGTTAGCTTGATGGAAAACAGGCACACGCCGTGAGATTGGAGTGAGATGGGGGCTGGTAAATGTGGAACATAAAAAAAGTAAATTGCATCAGTTCAGCTCCAGATAGCGTATTAGAGAAAGATAACACTCGCAGCAGGACGCTGCCTCAGTGCTCAGGTATGGGTGCGTGCCCACTTAACGACATGGCTGCTGTAAAATTATGCCTTGTTATCTCATTGTCAATTTTATTTTAATATACATTTGAAATACTTGGAATACAAACCTTTTCTGTAAGATTACAAAACGCTCGAGCACTTCTGTGATTTGGATGGCAGGGGATCAATTATTTGGGCATGGTTCTGCATATAATGGCTTGCAACAGATTGTAAAGTTTCTCAGTTAGCTGAGCAATTATGAATACTGAATACAAAATAATGGCTGGAGAACAATGGAACTGGGCCATCTGGATTCAGATGTGTACTTCTAACAAAGAAGGAGGGGAGTGTGGGAAGGGGATTCTTTCAGCTAAATACTGGGGCTGTTTTAGTATGTGTTATCTGCTAGAGTCTATTATACGCTGGAGTCCTTGGTGTAATGAACAGAGCCCAGGCAAAGGAAGAGACAGGAGCAGATTTGCCAAGAAGGGAGTTCAAACCTCACTTCCTTATGATCGTGCTCAGGGACCCTTTAATGACTCCAAAGCAGAATATTATTTGCAGTCACAACTGATCCCGAAAAGCCTGCCCAGACATTCCCACCCAGCCAGAATCCTGCTGGTGAAGTGCCTTGTGTGGGGAAAGCGTTGTCACATCTAACTACCAAGTGTGTGTTATTTGTTGGGAAGGGGAATGCAAAGGAGACTGGACCGTTGAAAGTTAGCAGTCGTTCGTTACCTTGGAAAAAACTGCAGAAAATGCCACTAGCTCAAGAAAGTCGTTCTCCTGCCCGGAGCAAGTGTCTAGAGGTTTGAATCTGAACATTCACACTCAGATGCTCAGGCCTTTTCCTGAGTTATTTCTTCACTCATTGTCTAAGCTCATGCTACTTAACTAGGTTTTCTCTGGTCCTTTATGTCTTCAGCTCCCACTGCCTTCATTGCTGGTGCTTCCCAGGGTGTGTTGTACAAAGGTGCTGAAATGGACCCTCTCTGTTGATGTAATTTGGAACGGGGCCTTCTCTTTCTCTTCAAACCAAGTTCTAATGCTTTGTGCTAACAGTTCTGCTCCCGAGCCCAGCTAATCCTTTCTGCCCTCCCTGCTCCTGTGCCCCATTGCAGACTGATGGAGGCCTGGAGCATATTGGAATTGCTCTGCTCCTGGGACCAGGCTGCTCCGTTCATGTTGATTGAGCTGCTATAACTTGTGCATAATGCTGCTTGGAGCCACATGTTTTATTTCTTGGGTTTTCAATCCTTTCATAAAAAATTTATGCGGGATGAAAGGTTTTACATAGCAAACAGGACTGAGATTTAGGGGCTATGAATGTCAGATTTCACAAATGTTCCATTTCTACAATCGTTCAGAAGAAATTCACATCAGCTGATATCACAGTCCTAGAGACCTGTAGGACGTGGGCAGGAAATGCATGCTGGGGTCACCCGGGCTTTTCGCTTTGGGCACAGCCAAGTGATGAACCATCTTTTGAGTACTGAGCCTTCAGCCCGAGGCTCAGTGTAAGCCGGTCCTGAGCAGCTCCCTGAGAACAGCGCGTTCCTTAGCCCTGGGGGGAGGTTGCAGCCTCCCCTAGGAGCTCAGTCTCACAGCTGGTGAAACGTTGTTCTATTCTGCCTGGCTACAGAGAAGAGGCTTCTCAAAGCTGCTCCGGATCAAGCCAAAGCTGGGCCATAACTGTGATACCCTTCTGGCTGGGCAGCATCATAGCCTGGGCTCCCGCGGGACATCGCCTGACACTCACTGGAGCGGTTGCTGTAATGTCCACTCACTTTGTGTGTGAGCGAGAGGTGTGGCACCGCGTTCCGTCAGGGAACGCCATGCCATTCTTCTTCGTCATCAGAGAACATACCAACCTCCCCCTTTTACACGCCTGAGGCCTCATGATGGTACCGATGCTGCTCCTGCATATTGGAGGGTGGGATGGGATTGAGACAATACACCCACAGCCTCTTTTCCATTAAACAAAAGTGCTTTTCATTGCCACCAAGATTACTGCGAGAAACGTGCCAGTCTCTTTTGTCGAGCAAATCAGATTTAACAGGTAAAGTACAATGCAAATAGTGTCAGGATTTGTCTTATTCTGTCTCTAAAATCTAGCAGAAATGTCACTAGAGGAATCTACATATCTGGCCATTCCTGTATCACCAAAGCAAAATTAGCTACACTGAACAGTTGAGTCAGAAAAGCATCTTCCAAGAATGTCCTACTGAGCTCAGCAAAGGAAAAAAGGCTGACACAATGTCTTTAAACATTTTTAATTGCCCTGTCAAACTGACAATTATAGAACTAATTATTGGGAAGACAATACCACATACACTGAATAGAGCATCAACAGTGTTTTTTATGTAATTATGCAATTTAATGAATTGAAGGCTACAGTAATGAACTATAGCTGGTTAATTAGGGACTCCCTTTATGCTACTAATGCCATTTATTATCAACTCGCGATATTTATTTTATCTGTGTGTAAAATTGGGCATATTTTTTCCTGTGTCAGGTAGAGGCACTGTGAGGAGTTTTCAGAACAGGTCATATGCCACTTTCGTTATTTATAGCAACCATTTTTTTATTTGTTGACTGATGAATTCCAACTGACTCTACTTTTAACATCTGTCTCTACTTCCGTTGCCATGAGTTCTAATTAGCTCCTGGGCTTGATTCATGCAGATTTGTCATCTTTTCCCATGGGAATATCTAGTCTCCATTGGACATGTGCATGACCAGCAGTATGGAGAGCAACTGGGTCTACTCGGGATTCTCTTGTGCTTCCTCCTTTCCATGGAAACATAGGAACAACTAATTTGGATCAGACGTAAGGTCCATCTAGCCCAGTACTTGTCTCTGACAGAGGCCAGCACTGAGCTGCAGAGAAAGGAGTAAGAATCCCACAATAGCAGTTATGAGCTAATCTGCCCCTACATAGCTCTCATCCAAATCCCCAACAGTTAGAGACCGGCTGAAGCCCTGAAGCGGGAATTTTATTATCCCCTCTAAAGTATGTGTTATCGTTAACTATGACAACTCTGAATAATCTAGTTTTCCATATAAATGTCCAGTCACTTTCTGATGTGAAAAATTCACACCCCTGAGTGCCGCAGTTAAGTCAAATATCAGAGGGGTAGCCGTGTTAGTCTGGATCTGTAAAAGCAGCAAAGAATCCTGTGGCACCTTATAGACTAACAGACGTTTTGCAGCATGAGCTTTCGTGGGTGAATACTTGCATCCGAAGAAGTGGGTATTCACCCACGAAAGCTCATGCTGCAAAACCTCTGTTAGTCTATAAGGTGCCACAGGATTCTTTGCAGTTAAGTCAAAGTAACCCCCGGTGTAGACGCAGCTGGGTCAGCCGAAGAATTCTTCTGTCGCCGCTTGGGGCGGTGGGTTGCCTACATCGATGGAAAAACTCCTTCCTTCAGTGTAGGATGCATCCACCCTACAATGCTACAGCGGCAGAGTTGCTGCATTGCTGGAGTGCCACGGTAGCACCCATACTGTAGAAATGGCCTGAATCTTGATAAATTCAGTGACATTCTTGGGCAAGGAGCTCCACAGCCCGTAGGTTTTGTGAACGGTTCCTTTAATCAGTTTTGAATTTGTCGCCTTTTATTTCATTAAATGTTTCCTTGTTCTTGTGCTATGAGACAAGGAGAACAGAAGTTCCCGATCTCCCTTCCTAGACCATTCATTAATGTATGTGCTTTTATTATGTCCCGCTTGTTCATCTTCATGGTAAGGCAAAAATTCCAGTCTTTTCAATCTGTCTCCATAGGAGAGTTTTTCCAGGTCCCTCATCATTCTTGTTGCCTTTCCCTGACCCCCTTTAGTTCTGCAACATTCCCTTTGAGATGGGCTGAGCAGCACCGCACACAGTGTGCTAGAATAAATGGCTGCACTGTAATTGTCTCCATGTTCTTCTCCATCTCATTCCTTATGCATCCTAATTAGCTTGTTTGCTTCTTTGGCCACAGCTGCACATTGAGCAGAGGTCTCCATTGAGCTGTCCACACTGACACCCAGGTCCCCTTGCTGAGCTGATGCAGTTAATTGAGACCCTTGTGAGGTGTATGAGGAGATTATACTTTTCCCTCCAATGTGTATTACTTTCCATTTATCAATGTCAACCTTCATTTGCCATCATGCTGCCTATTCACCTCGCTGGGTTAGCTCCCTCTGAAGTTCTCCACGGTCTTCACCTGACTAACCTAAATAATTACGTGTCATCTGCAGATGTGGCTGCCTTATTGCTCACCCCCCCCCCCGCCCCCCATTCCAGATCACGAATAAAATATTCAATCCGTATGTCCTTCTGGTCATTCTTGCTTGTCATTACACAATGACACTGTACAGATTGCCAAAGGATGTGGTGTCGTGGAGTTGTTACATCAGGATTGGAGTCCTCCTATGAGATGGGCTCCAGTGTAGCCATTAGTATTGGGCAGGATGCAGGAATCGCTGGGTGCAGTCCTATGGCCGGTGTTAAGCCAGACTAAATTATAATAGCCCCTCTCACTTTGAAATCTATGAATCCGGTAAATTATTTCTAGTCCTGGAGGGAGTGTGAGCATGAATGAATGTCTTTGCTCCACTGATACAAGTCCAGCGTAGGGCATTCAAGGGACGAATGGAGGCACAGAAAACGTGATGACGGGACACTGTGAGGACCAGTTTGCAGTTAGGTACGTGCAATTGCACACACACCTAGGGGGCTGATCCTTCTCCATCAAAGCCAGTGTGAGTCTTTCCATTGGTTTAAATGAGAGCTGGCCCAGGCCCACAGCACACACCTTATTTGTGCATATACCTGGCTACTTAGGCTCTGACTGTGCAGACAAACAGATACATAAATTCCTGATTTAAAGCAATGAAAATAGGCCCTGGGAAGGGAGCAGGGGTCTTGGTTATTCCCAGCTGCAGAGTCCCATTCTAGTCCCTTCCCATGTGCACCCAGGAGACCCTTCTTCCAGACAGCGCCTGAGCTGTACAAGTTGTTTAGATGAGGTTTTGACCTCACATTTCCAAGCACCGCAAGCCAGCCATTGCAGCCCTTCTTTCCTGTGCATTTCGCCCACTATATCAATGTTAATTTGCAAGTTTTCCCAGAGAGATGCACCCTCCATATATCTCAGTTATCATGAACTTCATCAGCCTGGCAGCATCATTTCAAATGTGCCAGCTAATCCAACAGGGCCCATAGCTCCTGGCTGCGAAACCTGGCCAGAAGTTCAGAGTGGACGTTAACATCACACTGCCCCCTTCCGCTGCTTCGGAAAAGGAGATCTGCACAACCAAGAGCGCTCTCCCCCCACAGGTGAAGCACAGGCAGGATCCTCCTTTCTGCTGGGAGCTCTATGTTTCTCTGCCTCTCTTCCCTTGGTTACTAACCTGACCATGCTCAGGAAGCTGAATGAAAGCCAGGAATGGAAGAACATAGGAACTTACAAGCACAGCACCTGGACGTCAGTGACTCGGGAATGTCAACCCGTCGCTGCCAGGCTCGGAGACACCAGCATGAGAATGCGCTGAGCATACAGGCACAGGGATTGAAGGTGGCCCAATCCCATTGCTGTGAGCTGGAGAGACATTCCTGGCAGGATTCTACTGGCAGATCAGGAGTAAAGGACATGCCAAAAGGACTGGGGCTACCTGCTTACCACCAGCTAAAGTACTATCGTCACCATCTGTCTACTACCCCTCTACACAGGAGCACTAAGAACATCCGGACACAGGAATTGCCAGGCTGGATCAGAGCAGGATCCTGTGGCCAGTGCCAGCTGAGTTCAGAATAAGCAGTGGGCAGTTATGGGATTATCTACCCCCGGGGAAGTTTCCTCCTTGGAAGCTGGCTCGTGACCAGAAGCAGGAGGGTCTATTTGCCTTACAAAACACTTGTTTATTAGTTTCAACATTAATGTGCTTATGGCTTGCACGCTAGGGGTCACTCATGTAACGGCACCGGGGTGAATGCCCCCACAGAAGAGCTGAAGATGCCAGGCAGTGACCACACCCAGAAAGCTGGTGCGGGTATTTTGTGGGTTAAAGTACACTCACAAACAAGGGACCACAGCCAGGCTTGGCTGAAAAACACAGGAACACTTTGGGGTGAGCTCTGCTTTATAAGACATTAAACTATCTAGTTAAACAAGTCTAGGTTCTAGAATGTGTGTTATGATTTTATTTGATATGTAGCCATTTGTTTCTAGTGCTTCCTCTTGCTACCATTTGAATCTCTTCTCTTGGTTAAATAAACATTTGCTTGTTTTCACTATGAACACAGCTAAGTGCTGCGAGTTAAGCTGAGGTCTGCGATCCTGAGGTGTGAATGGGGAGCTGAGGTGCGCTGGTTCCTTATGAGCTGTGAATTAGTGAATCCTGTCACTGTCCAGCAGATCAGGGGCTGGACACTCCAGGGTGACAAGCGCAGGGCTCGGGAGGTGGCACATGCCTGTCGCTAACCTGCAGAGGGACAGCGGCACCTGCATAGGCTGAGAGGGGGGCTTGTGCTGCCGGAGGAGTCGGGGAGCTGACCCACTGTTGCACACAGACAGGGCTTCCCCACTCTAAGGGCAGGTGGTAGTGAGGCGCATCGCAGCCCTGGGTAGTCCTGGGAAGTGTCACAACCGGCCAGGCTCCAAATTCTGCTACGTCCAGCAAAGGGTCAACAATGTTTAGTATGATACATTTGGATATTCTTGCCCTCCACATTAATGTTAAATCCTTCCTGAGTCCTGCTAAACAATTGGCCTCAATGATATCTTGTGGCAGGGAGTTCCACAGACTAATTTTGCATTGCATGGAAAAGTGTTGCCTGCTATCAGTTTGGAATTGGCCACCTTTCAGTGTCAGTGTCTGGGAAATGTGGATCTCTATGGATATAGTGAAAAGCTGGCCTGGCTCTCCTGGGAGCCAAGGCATAGACTCAGGTTTACCCACATCCAGCAAGGGCACCGGCTCATCCTGCTGCTCCCATTTCAGACTCCCTGCGGTGCACTGTCATTGCACCAGCTAGAGAGGAGGGGAGGCCCTGGGGGAATCCAGGCCTGATTGCTGCTCTCTGCTGTCCCACCCTTTGCTGCCTGAGCCACAGCGGCTTGGCAGTCTGGGGGAGCAGAGTGCTGAGATATAACAGTAATGGGGACAGGCATCCCCCTCTGCAGGGTCCCCTCCCCACCCCTGCAGACACAGGCCAGGAGGTGGATACCTAGAGGGAAGAGCCACATGAACAAGCCGTGGGCAGCAGTGGCTGGTAGGCAAAGGCACCAGGCCTGGCACACACCATAGGAAGGGAAATAAATAATTGAAACTCTTGTTCCCTGAAGATAATATTTTGGAGGGTCTGGAGCCTCCTAAGTCCTTCTTGCTAAATGGAAATTGGCTGATAAATTATTGAGTGTATTTTAGATTTACCCACTGAAGCAGTTTTAATTTTTCTTTGCTCTTTTTGGAAATAATAATTAACCTCTTTAAATTTTTAAATCACTTGAAAATATTTCCTATTAATTGTTAAATGGGAAAAAAAGCAGAGGGGTACGAGGGGGGTGGGGCCGCCTGGCTGTGTCCCAAAGCTGACAAACACCCACTGCACTCCAGCAGGAGAGGCCAGCACCTCTCTTGTGAGAACAGCCAGTTCCCCAGACGCTGGTCAGTAAGGACTGGCTTTGTGGAAACCCAGAGCAGCCGGACATCCCCTGGCCAGCACTCTGCTGTTCAGGCGGCTCTCTCTGCAATGAGCTCTCCCGTACGGTGCTCCGACCCAGACAGAGCAGCTGAGAGGTGGCTCCCGGAGACAGAGAGGGTCCACTGTGCAGGGGTTCTGCTGACACGCCTTGCGCTAAGGCCCCGATCCTGCCATCGAACCATGCACACAGCTCCATGGGGCTCGTAGAGGAATTCCAGGCTCCTGGAGAGGTGCAGTGGCTTCTGGGAAAGCGGAAATGGCTGAATTTGCAGATATCAGCTCTGGACACCTCAGTGCATGCTCTGCAGGGACCCTGCTGTGGTGCACGATTAACCCCTTCACTCCTGAATTAACTGGCACTGAGCCTAGGGTGACCAGACAGCAAGTGTGAAAAATCAGGACGAGGGTGGGGCGTAATTTGCGCCTATATAAGACAAAGCCCCAAATATCGGGACTGTCCCTATAAAATCGGGACATCTGGTCTCCCTAGCTGAGGCGGAAGCTCCCTTCAGACTCCGGAATGGCACCGATGGGGAAGGGGCGAGGGGTCTGGCGAAGGGAGAGTGGGAGGAAATGGGCAGCCAGGGGAGGTGAGGATTCTGCTGCCGCACCCTGAGCAAAGCTTATCTGCTCCCGCTGTCACACCAGGCTGCTTCCACGTGTTTGTAGAAAGAAGCCCTGTGCACTGTCCTCCAGTACGGCTGGTTCCCACCGGCACCTTCCCAGCCAGGGCCGGCTCCAGGCACCAGCTGAACAATCAGGTGCTTGGGGCGGCCACTCGGGAGAGGGGCGGCAGGTCCAGCTATTCGGCGGCAATTCGGCGGAGGGTCCCTCACTCCCGCTCGGAGCGAAGGACCTCCCGCGGAGTTGCCGCCGCAGATCGCGATCGCGGCTTTTTTTTTTTTTTTTCTGCCTGGGGCAGCAAAAACCCTGGAGCCGGCGCTGTTCCCAGCTCCAGCCCTGGCCTCTGCACATGTCCCTCCTCCACACTCCAGGCTGGCTCAGAGCGATTCCCTGCAGCTGGCACACCTCGGAGCTGGCAGGAACAGGCTCTGGGGCGAGATCCAGGGACTTGCTGCTTCTGAGCCAGATTGAAACGCTGCATGGACAGTCCAGTGCTGGGCCTGGCCTGCCGCAGCCAGACAGCGCTGTGGAGTCCAGCGAGGGCAGTGGAGAACCAAAGGCTCCTCAGAGACAGATGCAGAGACCATCTGAACGTGGGCCCATCCCTGTCGTTTCCAGCTCACTTCCACCTATTCCCAGTGCTCTGCTGGGTGGTAACGTGGAGTGTGGGAAGCTGGATGCATTGCTGAGCATGAGGCGCATGGAGAATGCAAAGCAGATCCACCCTGGCTATCCAGAGGTACAAACGAGCCGCCCTGGGAGCTGTATTTTTTCGTACAATAACCCTTATGCAGCACAATGCAGCAGGCTCCACCAGGGAAGCATAACCGGGCAGTAAAAGAAAATACAAGAGGAAAATAACGTTAAAAGAGGCTGTAACATTTAACAAGGGAAAACACAAGGAGGTTATAAACCTCGTCCCACTCCAGCCTCTCACCACCATGCTGCCGCGCCAGAACCCCAGTGGCCCGCACAGCTCTAATCTGAGATCTGGGGCCCGAGCAGTGACCTGCACCAGCCCGTGGGAATAAGGGATGGCTGCAAAGTGCACTCCATATGCACCTGTAGGGCCAGCAAGCAGCACTCCCGTGGAGTCCAGTCTTTATTATCTGGTTATTGACTCACAGACATTTGCAGCAGTCTGGCTCCGAGGTGGGAATGCACCTGGTCACCCCAGCACAGCCCAGTTTCAACGCTTCAAGCTGCCAGTGCAACAAATACACCACTACCTCGATATCACGTGACCCAATATAACACGCATTCGGATATAACGCGGTAAAGCAGCGCTCGGGGGGGGGGGGGCTGCGCACTCCGGTGGATCAAAGCAAGGCCAATATAACGCGGTTTCACCTATAACGCGGTAAGATTTTTTGGCTCCCGAGGACAGCGTTCTATCGAGGTAGAGGTGTGTGTCGTTTAGAACTAACGAGCCATTCTAAGGCAGGGGTGGGACACACACCCACCAGCCAGGGAGCGTGTCCCTGGGGTGCAGAGCAGAGAGGAGGAGATGATGTGCATAGGCAGCGAGCCAGGAGGTGAACACACCAGGCATTCCTGCAGGCTAATTCCAGGAAGACAGGCCAGCCAGGGCATGGGGGGCTGGGCAGGGGGTGTAGGATGGGAAGAGGTAGCAGTGGAGTGGGGTCAGGCACAAAGACGTCAGGGTCACGATCCAGGCTCCATGCAGACAGAATCCTGCCTCGGTGGCAGGCCGGCCTAGGAGGTGAGTTAGAACCTGGGTGCGGTTTATCCTGGGGCTGGAACCCGCCCACTCTGCAGTGTGGATGCAGGCGAAATGAGTCCAGGGCTGACAGTCCCCCAACGCCTTCCCACAATTCTCCCATGTGCCCAGAGGACAGACACGTTCTCCCACAATTCTGTGGGAAAGAATCAGAGCAGCTGAACTTATGGCAGCGCAAAGGAACCGGGGGCGTGCCCCGAAGTCCTGTGCCTCACACGGGTGAGTGCAGCGCCCAGGCGGACCAGCCGAGTCTGGTTGTGCAGTGCGGCTGCTCACACACAGGCTAGGCCAACCCGGGTGCCAGTGGCCCGAGTTAACCCTGCACGAAGACGCACTCGAAGAGCCAGGAGAGCACAGACCCTGGCCCTGGGGATCCCCAGCCCGCTCTGCATTGGCCAGACCTGCCCTCTGCCATGCGTAGCCCTCCCACAGGGGTGCTGGCAGGTCCCACAAGCCAGGCCTGGGAGCAGTTGGCTGCGAGATCGTCCTGGCAGGAGGCGGCTAGCGAAAGTCCCACGACAGACAGGCCAGCGGCAAAGCTCAGATCTAAGGGTCTGAGGCAGTTCGAAGAAGTCCGTTCTCTTGCTGTGTATGTTAGCGACACGCCATGCGCTATCTGCCACGTCAGCTCCCTCCTGCCAACCCCCGGCCTCTCCCTCCTGCATCCCTGGGAGGAGGGGGATTAGCGCACAGCCGGCCTCCCCCCAGCACCGGCATGGGCGGCAGTGACATTACAGGTGGGATGCAGCTCAGACAGCATGTGAGCTGTGTGCAAGGCACTCTCTGCTGCCTTGCTTACTGTAATTGAATGCCTTGGTGCAGCGCCAGCAGCCACCCCCCAGAGCGCTATATCCTGCCCAGGAAGCGCCAGCCCTCAGAGACCCCAAGTGAAGAATCAGTCACACTTGGTAAGAGCAGGGACATTTCTCCTGGCCTCCACCTCAGATTCCAGATCAGACTGTGGCACTGTGCCCGTTTCAATTGCCCCTGCCGTTTCAGTTGGGTACGGGAGCTTAGTTCAGTTCCTCTGCGGTAACGTGGGATTACTGCGCATGGCTGCAAAGGGCTCTGTTCCCTCCCTGGTGGCGGCAGCTCCTTGGGGCGAAGGGGTGTTTGTGTCTCGGTTGGCTGGGTGTGTAGGCGGGGTGGGGATCCTTGGCCATGAAGATGTTAGAATGGGCCCAGTCAGACGATATCATCGAACTGCGGAATGTGAGGTCCCGGCACTCCACTAAGTGACCATCGGAGACAGCAGGAGCCAAGGGAGAGTGAGAATAGCTGCGATTCTGGACCCCTGCTAAATGCAAGTGGAACTTCCAACCCTTCCATGAGCTGGGCTCAGCACAGTGGGTGGTCAGAGCAGCAGGAAGCAACGCAGCAATGCAGGCGCAGCAATGCGCTGGTGCAGCAATGCAGGCGCAGCAATGCGCAGGTGCAGCAATGCAGGTGCAGCAATGCAGGCGCAGCAATGCGGAGGCGCAGCAATGCAGGCGCAGCAATGCTGCACCTTCCCTTTTTACAGTGATGCCCCAGGCACGGGCTGATGAACTGTCCCCTGCTGGGCACTGGCAGCTGAACCAGGCTGACCCTAACATGGCAGAAACTGCCCAGGCTGATCGCGGGCCTTGTAAGAGACCCAGACCAGTTCAGATAAGGGGTGACGTGGCCTTCGCTCCCTGTGAGCCTCCGAAAGGTCTGGGCTGACCCCAGCGCCCTCCCTCCAACACCCCCCCGCCCCGTGCCATGAGTAGTTCTCGTCCCACCCTGTCTCAGTTCCTGAAGGCCGGCTGTAGGCCCCAGCTCCCAGCTTCCACAGCACACGCTGTGCTGCTCTTCCTGCGGGTGGCCGTGTGGCCGCGTGGATGGAGCACTGGACTGGGACTCAGGAGACCTGGATTCTATGCCTGGCTCTGCTGCTTGGTGGCTGTGTGACCTTGAGCCAGTCACAACCCTGCTCTGTGCTCCAGTTTCCCCATCTGTAAAATACGGATAACAACAAAGTGCCTTGACATTTACTGATGGAAAGTGTGAGCCGAGAGTGCTTGTATCTCTGTCATTTAGTACTAATGTTAGTGGCACAAAGATCGGACGCATTAGGACAGGTCACTTGCTAGCACGTGGCAAACATTCACTTCCATTACACACTCGAGGGGCTGACTGTTCTGAGGCTGCCAGAGAAAGCAGGAATTCAGGAATTGATTTGTAAATTAATAAAACCCTAGCAAATCTCCAGTCACACCGGGTATTGGGTTGCTCGACACTGAGCGCTCCCCTGTGTGGGAAGGACGCGGGCGGGGGGACGAGTTCTCGTGCTGAGGGTTGGGGGTTCTGGGTTTTGCCTTGTAGGCGTAACGAGCTGTGGGTTGGAAGCCAGACTAAAGGAATTTACACACATCTCTGTTCCAGTAACTGTTTGCTTTCCAGACCATTTGGCTTTATGTTATTGACACACCATAGCCCAGTTCCACGGCTCTGCACCAGGCAGCGAGGCAGCGGCACAAGCATTGACACAAGGGTACCTCTTCCTCTTGTACACTTACAGCGCCGCGTCTCCCTGGCAAGCAATTACCTGCTCTGACACGGTCACAGTTACAACCCTCACGCTTCCTGCAGTAAAATCCAGGCCTCTCCATGGTGCCTTTATGCAAGTGCTCATCATCTTGAGGTGCAGGATGGCACAAAATCCATCTGTGTCTGCCCAATAACATAAACCCCGCAAGAAGGAACATCCAGGCATAGCCTTAATGACTCGATTCAAGACGGCTCTTTGCATCTCAGCTGGAAGGGAGTTCTGCACTGGGCTGCAGAGGAGCAATCTTGCTTTGACGAGGGGGTACAGGGTGCTGCAGGCATGTGCAGCTTCCAGACACCCTGTTGGGCAACACCTCCATCTGCATCCCTCCTCCCCCTTTGCTCCATGTGGAGCGCAGGGTTTTCGTGTAGGGTGTTTTCATGGGCAGGGATGGTGTCCCTAGCCTCTGTCTGCCAGAAGCTGGGAATGAGCAACAGGGGACGGATCACTTGATCATTCCCTGTTCTGTTCATTCCCTCTGGGGCACCTGGCACTGGCCACTGTCAGCAGACAGGATACTGGGCTAGATGGACCATTGGTCTGACTCAGTCTGGCCGTTCTTACGTTCTAGGGTGGATGTGTCCAGAGTCACGATTGAGTCCGGTTTCCAAGCGCTCCCTCTTGCTTTGTCTACCCAGGCAGGGAGAGAGCTGGGTCACTTGTTACGCAGACAGTCAGCCATGCCCTCTCTCAGGCTGGCCTGGGACTGGGGAGGGGAGCAGGGACTGGTATTAGCAGACACTAGGAACAGAGGAATGCAGGACCCAGAGAACAGCATGAAGAGAAAGTGCAAGAAACAGAAACAAACCCATGTCCAGAGCTTGCCAAAAGCAAAGTGGAGCCCAAGGGTGCATTTCCAGGGGTGCCCCTGGCACTCATGGGAGATATCCTTGGCCAATGAACAGCAAGAGTTCTCAAAGGATGGGAGAGCAAATCAGTCCCTGCGTCACCCTGAGCGCTGGAGCCTCCTGCCCCACAAAGACATTGGGGGAATCTCTGACAGTGCGGAAACAAAGGCTGAGTCGTGTAGCCTGGAGGCTGTTCCCAGCTCAAAGAGCTCGGGGAGACCAGAAAACGCTCGGCTACTTCTGGCAGAAGGAGAGACGTCACTGCTGTCGGAGGGTAAAGCACCCCAGGCAGAGCCGCTTTCTCCAAACACTGAACAAGGAACTTTGTTAGAATAACGGGAACAGTCATGTCCCTAAGGCTGCTCGTCTGCCTCTGCTTCCCTACAGGGCTTCTGGCCGGCTTCTTCCTCAGCCCCTCCTGCCTGGCCGCATGGAGCAGCATCAGTGCTGGGCATGGGTGTGGGGCTGGCTGCAGAGACCAGGCCCCCTCCAGGCTGGAAGGCAGGGTTCCGGAGGGCAGGGGCAGAACAGGCTGTGGCCGGCTCCCATCGCTGGTATGTAAGGTCTCAATACAACATTACTGAGCTTTCCAGGCCTCAGTGAGCAGAACCACACATGGCACCAGGAAAGGCAGCTCTGGGAACAGCCTGGAAGTGTTTTACAGCCTGAATGTGCACAATTTTTCAGACACGTGACGTGCGGGCCGGGTGCCCTGACGCCCTGCCAGAGGGCAGGTTTGGGGGCAATGTGGAGGCATCATGGAAGTGTTTCAGACAGAGGCCTTTGCTGTCCGGGCCCACAATGGATGCAAACACAAGGAGCAATGCATGGAAAGGGGCCGTATTATTAACTGTAGCTGGTGCAGAGGCTCTAGGTATTCAGCTCTCGCTCGCGGCCACCACTGGTTTCGACAGGTTCTGCCACCGTTTGAAGCTTATTGTGTCCCTAGAAAGAACGAAACCTTTGAAAGGTTCCTCTGCTGCACCCAGCAACATCCAAGGAATCAAGGCTGAATAGACGCTCAAGAGCCCCTTAAGAAATGACCTGGTTAGAGAGAGGCTGGTGGGGGCTGCCGAGCGGGGCCGGGACACAGGAAAAGCCAGACAAAGCTGCCAACCGGCGGAACAGGAACAATCGCAGACGCTGGCCTCTGTTAACGAGGAGAGTTATGAAGCCAGACAGTGGGTCATCAGCTAGCAGGCTATGGAGGATGGGCAGGAGAGGGAAACAGGTGAGGAAATCAGGTACGGACACCAAAACTGTGCAGGAAACATGGAGCCCAGACAACAGTGTGAGAGGTACGGCTGTGAACATACCTAGAGCGATTGTCCAGAGCAGCGCCGGCTACAGGGTTTTTGCCGCCCCAGGCAGCCAAAAAAAAAAAAAAAAAAGCCGCGATCGCGATCTGCGGCGGCAATGCGGCGGGAGGTCCTTCGCTCCGAGCGGGAGTGAGGGACCCTCCGCCGAATTGCCGCCGAATACCTGGACGTGCTGCCCCTCTCCGGAGTGGCCGCCCCAAGCACCTGCTTGTTAAGCTGGTGCCTGGAGCCGGCCCTGGTCCAGAGCCAGCCTTCAGTACAACCCTTCTGCCAGACAACGCGGGCAAAAGAAAACGGTGACTGTAATGACGGGATGCAGTGCTAGCTGTAGTGATGAGACATTGCGTCTTGCTGCCAGCTGTCACCGGACATCACAGCACTGCCAGCTGCCCAGAGCCCGAGCACTGAGTGCCACTGAATCCACAACGGAGACTGAAAATGAATTGCTAATTTCCGCCTGAAGGAGACAAATGCCATTCGGAAGCAGTGTGGCAGGAAGCCCGTTCCAAGAGACACATTTGCTCCTTCCCACCCAGGGAGACAGCTGGCAGCAGCAAGACGAGTGAAAACCTCCAGAATGCGACCCTGCTGCGCTGGAAGAATCTGGACCCAGAGGCACTAGCGACTGTCCACCAGACATTTGGCAGCAGACTGCGGCCTCCCGGAAGGTGGAGCTTCGGGTAGCAACAGTGACCAGGAGAACATTCTCCCAAGCAACCAGAACCAGATTTGCAGCCCTATTTCTGACCATGCATGTGCCAGTAGCAGCAAACGCCAGTTCCAGAACCAGGTGCAGAGGGAGGAGATGCCCCAGGCGTGTTTGTTTTTAGAAGAACGGGAGGCTGCCTGGCGCAGGCCTGTGGGCATGTGGTGCAGTGCGTGGTCATGGAAGGCGCTGTGCCCATGGAAGGGGGCGGGACGTGGCACCGTGGCTGTGGAGACATCCTCCGTTTGGGAAGGCCGGTCTCTGGCTTTCAGGGGGCAGAGCAGAGTGTGGCTGTCTGAAGCCGTCAGACTCTTTGCTGCTATGTAACGCTGGGTTGTTAATTACAAGCTCTCTATGCGGGGCGCTGGAACAATGTGTACATGGGGGGGGGGCTGAGAGCCACTGAGCGAAACTGAAAACCCTGGATGTGATGGGAACCACTTCACACTTCTTTCTACAGATGTAAAAGCACCGTCCGAATGGCCTTACAATTGCCAGCACTACCACACAGTGAAGGGTGAGGCAGTGACCTGACAGAACAAAGATTTTGCTTCAAGCCCAGCCAAGTCCCACTCACACACAAACCCGCTGTACGTTTAGCTAGAACCCAAGCAGTTACCGCCGGAGATGAATTCACCCCAGCACAGGCGGAGAGCAGAAGGGTGCGCTGGTCTCCATGGTAATGGAATCTGGGAGCAAAACCTTGCACCCAGCTGCCTCTTGGTGGGCTAGCTAAAAACAATAGCCAAGCAGCCCGGAGCGTCTCTGGGATGAGCCTTCTGCCTCAGCCACAGCGGGAGCAGTGCTCACTAGCCAGCCTGCACCCCCTGTGCCCAGCCAGCACGCACAGCGCAGGGAGACCAAACTCCTGCCAATCCCAGCAGAACAAAGACCTGCGAGCGAAGGGAGAAAGAGGAGAAAACGAGCTGGCTCCAAAGGCGAGGAGCAGCAAGTGCAATTAGCATGTCTGGCACTAGCACCCACCTCCCATCCTTGCCAACCAAAACTACGGGCTAGCAACAGCCTCGTCCTCGCGCCGAATCTGCCGGGCTGCCCTTGGCCATGAAAACACTTTGCTTCTGTGGCTTGACTCTGTGCTGTGGCTCCAAATCTCAGGGATTCTGCAGAGAATCCCACCCGCTCGCCAGCCGCTCCCCTATGTGCCAGCACCTTAGCCAGACTCCCCCCAGCTGCCTGGCCTGGCGCTGGAATGGCTTGGAATTGCTCCAGCGTCCCCGAACTCAGGTGTGCAGGGGATACGTGTTATATACACGCCTGGATAAAGCTCCAGTACAAGACAGTGCGTGGTAATGTAGTGATGGCTAGCGACTTTGCTGAGCCATGTCGTCCTTCACAGAGCCTCTGCCTGCCCACCCCAGCCAGGCTCTGCGCACTCCCTGCAGGAAGCCTGTAAGCATTTCAGTGCGACTCCCTTTGTGTCCCTGCCCTGTAAAACCAGGCCCCCTCGGACCATGCATCCAAGGGCCCAGGCCCTTGGCAGAGGGCTGCTGTTACTAATACGCTTGTCCAGATCTCTAGAAAGGGCAGCTTTTGACTTCAGGGGCTGCAGGGCTGAGGTCTATCTGGGACTCAAGAGGGGCCGAGCACGGACACGACGCTACTCGTACTCCAGACTTTGCCAAACCTTTGATAGACAAACAGTGCAGAACCAGCACTTCCTCCGAGGAGTGGCTGCATTTCATTTCACCGGGGAGTGCTCAGTTGGCTGGTTTTATGACAGCATGTCTTATATATCGATATATAAAATCTGTGAGTGAATTTAGTGCTCATGAAACTAAAGGACTAATAGGGCTGGTAAGAACCAGGGCTAACGTGGAGAGATGAGGGGTTGGCTTCCCGCGGACACAAGGCAGCACAGCCGGAGGTAGGACTCCACCCAGCTCTCCTGGACCTGCAGCTTTCGGCACTCACAGCTCTGGCCCACGCTCCCCGTGGAACTCAGGCCTGGATCTCATGTGAGCAGGAACTTCTATTGCTCCCAATGTGAAATATTCCTGAAGGACCCAGAGCTGCTCCACTGATGCCAATGGCAAAACTCCCATTGACTCCGGTGGGAGCAGGATTAGACCCTTTTGCTCAGCTCTGTCTGTCAGGGATTCACTTGCAGGCCCCAGAACGGCTGCTCCAGCTCTTCTCCCAAAAGAGAATTAAGTGACTTTGTTATTTGCCTTCCAAGCCACGAATGAGAGGGCCCCAGCAGCCATTTCTGTCTTCCCTGCAGCCCAGCGTGTTGCTGGGCTTGGCAGCTTCCCGCCCACCCCTCTGCATGCTGCGCTCTCACATGGCTGGGTGCAGCCCAGCTGTACTTTGCTTTTCAGGGGGGACCCTCTCAACTGTTCCCACTGCCCTTTATGCCACCTGCAACCCACTCCCCAGCCCCAGGGGCACTGCAGGGACCTGCTCAGAAACAGGGGAACAAGGGCGGTGCATTGGCCTGAGCCTCTCCCACGGAAGCCAATGGCAACATCTCCTGTGACTTGAATGAGAGCAGGGTCCGGCGCTGTGCTGGAGCCAGGGGACCGCCTGGGCAGTCTGTTACAGCCAGCGAGATCCCAGCGTGCCTGCATCTCTGCCGGCTACCCAGCCCTGCGGAACTCGGGAAGGGGAAGGGGCAGACACGGGGCTGCCTCCTTGTTCCCCCTGGCAGTGAGCAGCTTCTGGCTGATTCTGGATGCAAAGGAGGCGCCGTGGCAGCACAGCGGGAGAGCGGCACGGCCTGGAAACTGTCTGCATGCTCCACGCCGCTGACGGGTTTGACAAGCCAGGATACAGACTGGCAATAGTGCTTGCTCCACAATTCGCAGGCAGAATAGGAGCCATTCTTCCAGAGAATGAAACCATAGATCACCCTGACACGTCCCACCCCGGCCTCATTCTCCAGCCGCAGCCAGGGGCACCCAAGTAAGGCACACGTGGCGATTCGTCTCTTGTCAGCAACAGACAATGCTTTTCAAATATTTAGAAAATATAAAAATAAAATCTTACGGATCATGAAAAAAAGAATTGTGGGTTCCCTGTGCCACCCCCAGCCCCCGCCACCTCTCCCCCACCAGTCCTCCAGAGCTGGCCCAGCCCTGCTGCCCCCACCTATGCACCCTCCAGAGCCCCTCGCCCAGACTTGCCTTGGGACTGCCACACACACACACACACACACACACACNCACACACACACACACACACACACACACACACACACACACACACACACACACACACACACACCAGCAGCCTGGTGGTTCTCGTCTCACTTCTTCGATCTCTGCACTTTCACAGCTGTAACTCACCCAATAGCCAGGGGCCCAAAGATGTTGACCAAAGCCAGTCACTGTTCAACATTAAACAGTGTTAAGCCCCACGGTCTGAGGTTTGGCAAACACACCAGTCCACAGCCTGCGTAGTACCACGGCAAACACAGCATTCCACAGCGTGTGTAGTACCACGGCAAACACACCAGTCCACAGCCTGCGTAGTACCACGGCAAACACACCATTCACAGCCTGCGTAGTACCACGGCAAACACACCATTCCACAGCCTGTGAACCTTTTATTAGAGATACAGAAAAGAAGGATAAACAGTTTCAGCGTTTGAAATGTCAAGTGTTCAATTGGGCTTTCGTTTTGCCCCCATCCCTCGTTCCATTTCCCGTTAGCTGGAGAGGGTTTTAGGAGAAAAAGGCCCCTTGTCTGACAGTCCCGTAGCTGGTCTCAAAGATGGTAATAACTGTCCTTTGGGGGAAAAGAGAAGTCAGTTGACGTGGCCTGGAGCTGTTGTTGTTACAGTCTGATCCTATCTCAACCCAGGTGGTGGTTGAGATTCAGCTGGAGCCGGTCGAAGTGGCCATGTGGTCTGGGTCCCTCTCGCTGCCCTGGTCTGGTCAGGACAGCTCTCAGGATCAGGGTGACGAAGGCCTGGGGTCCCAGGAAATGGGGGGTTGGCAGCCATGATAGGGAAGCTCGCTCCACTAGCCTCTGTCTGTTCTTCTCTATTTTCCCCCCAAAGTCCCGTTCTTTCAGGACCCACAAAGGGAGTGGTCGGTGGACAGCCCAGCCCCTAGTTATTTTGTCCACCAGTTAGGCCGTTTCCAACAGATCAATTCAGGTTCATTAATTTCTGGACCAATATTTTGTGGTTTACCAGGCACGATCTCAGCACAGTCCTTGAGTTACAGCAGGAGGCCTTCATGTTTGGACTAAGTCTGTTTTTCTGTTTGGTTTTCTTGCACCTATTTATAACATTCTTTATTAAAAATAATTTGACCTACTGTTCATGGTTATTCCCCAGCAGACAAAAAGTTATAGGCCCAATTGTCACAACAGGCACCTCCCCGAGAGCTGCTTTTCCTTTCCTCCCCTGCGCTGGCCACCCTGAGGCCGGAGGTCGGACTAGATGAGTGGAACGGTGGCTCCTGGCCATGCAATCCGTGGCATCGCCTGGTACTTAGTAACCCACGACCCTTCAGCCAGTGACACTTGCTGGGTGAGACTGATGACAGCACTGACCTGGGGAGCTGCCAGTGCCAGGACACAGAGATGCCATAAAGGGGCCTGGAGAGGTTAGAAACGTGGACAGGAAACAAGTGAGATTCCAGTTTGGAAGCAGAGCTGACAGCTCTGGAGGAAGGACTCCAGAGCCCAGAGCTCGAAAGGAGAGAGGCTAGTGGGGCCTGGGGTGGGGGCGAACAAAAGATGAGCTTGTGCCCTGGTGAGGCAGCAGTGGCTCAGGGAGGGCTGGATACACCAAGGCAGCACCAGGCTGGAGCAGGCAGGAGTGATCCCCGGTGCCACCATTCCCACACATGGAGCCCAGCCAGCCGCCTCCTTACCAGCAATGGATTGGGAAACTGGCAAGAGCTCAGAGGAAGGGAAACGGGAGTGATCACTGGGGTGGGGGAGCTGACACCTGCGGGAGGACGGGTTGATAAACCTGCTGTGACAAAGTGGGACTGTTCTTAATGTTTTCTCTGAATACTGTGTGGGGGCCTCAGTTTCCCCTGTGCATTTCTTAAGGATCTAGGAGGTGGGATAAGGGGGTGTGATTGTTGTGGAGCGCTAGAGGGCCCCTGTGATGCTGTCTGCACAGAGAATGGCCGACACCCTGTCTCCTGGCAACTGATGGCCTGGGCCCCTCCCCTGCAAGGTGCCAATGGAAGGTGTGGGAGAACAAAGAGATCAGGTGCCCCCTGGCCCGGGAAAGAGACAAAGGCCAGAGGAGGGGCTTGGGGGGGTTCAGTTTGGAGCTGGCTGGGGAAACAGAGGGAGCTCTAAGCTCCCTGCCCCCCAAGATGGACCTGACTGAGGGGTCCTGTTGTCTGTACCTACAAGCTCTGTTTTAGACCGTGTTCCTGTCGTCTAATAAACCTTCTGTTTTACTGGCTGGCTGAGAGTCACGGTGAATCGTAGGAAGTGGGGGGGTGAGGGCCCTGACTCCCCCACACTCCGTGACACCTGCCCAGGTTGGTTTAGTGACAATTCGGGGAGGGGACACAGGCCTCAGATAGTAGCCTGACAAACACCGTGTGGGGCTCGGCATAATGGGAAGGAATGAAAAAAGGGAATGTAAAATAAACATCAGGAAAATTCCCTGCCGGTGAGATCTACCCAGCCTCTCAAGATCTCCCAGGTAGTGGCAGAAGCCCCATTGCTTGGGACAGAAAGTTAGCACGAACTAGCATATGTACATCCAGGACGGATCCTGCCCTGGCTCCCAGGAAAGGGCTGGGATGGAACCTCAGTTAATAGGTCTTTTCTGTCCGGTTTTTGGCTTCTATGTCCGGGTGCCCTACGGTTGCCAGGTGCCCGGTTTTCTAGCAGGAAGTCCGGTCGAAGAGGGGGCCTGGCCATGTCTGGTCAGATGAACTGACCGGACACCAAAAGCCCAGTTAGCAAGGGACGGAAGGAGGCACCAGGTCATTAACCTGCCCCGGCTCCTGCTCAGCCGGAGCCAATTCTTACCTGCAGGCAGTCTCCGTGTCAGGCTGCAGCAGCTCCCAGCCCAGCCCCGAGACAGAGGGAGCCCAGCTGTGTGGTGCAAGGGGGAGGGGAGGACAGGAGCAAACGATGGGGGCGGGGCTTTGGGAGAAGAGGCAGCGAAGGGGGCGGGGCTTTGGGAGAAGAGGCAGCGAAGGGAAGAAGGAGAATCCGGGGAACTACAGACCGGTCAGCATCACCTCAGTTCCTGGAAAAATCATGGATCAGATCCTCAAGGAATCCACTTTGAAGCACTTAGAGGAGAGGAAAGTGATCAGGAACAGTCAACATGGATTCACCAAGGGGAAGTCATGCCTGACCAACCTGATTGCCTACTATGCTGAGATAACTGGCTCTGTGGATATGGGGAAAGTGGTGGATGTGATATATCTTGACTTTAGCAAAGCTTTTGATACGGTCTCCCACAGTATTCTTGCCAGCAAGTTAAAATAGTATGGATTGGATGAATGGACTATAAGGTGGATAGAAAGCTGGCTAGATCGTCGGGCTCAACGGGTAGTGATCAACGGCTCGATGTCTAGTTGGCAGCTGGTATCAAGCAGAGTGCCCCAGGGGTCAGTCCTGGGGCCGGTTTTGTTCAACATCTTTATTAATGATCTGGATGAAGGGATGGATTGCACCCTCAGCAAGTTTGCAGATGACACTAAGCTGGGGGGAGAGGTAGATACGCTGGAGGGTAGGGATAGGGTCCAGAGGGACCTAGACAAATTGGAGGATTGGGCCAAAAGAAATATGATGAGGTTCAACAAGGACAAGTGCAGAGTCCTGCACTTAGGATGGAAGAATCCCATTCACTGCTACAGGCTGGGGACCGATTGGCTAAGCAGCAGTTCTACAGAAAAGGACCTGGGGATTACAGTGGACAAGAAGCTGGATATGGGTGGGTGAGATTCTGTGGCCTGCGTTGTGCAGGAGGTCAGACTAGATGATCATAGTGGTCCCTTCTGACTTTGAAGTCTATGATATGAGTCAGCAGTGTGCCCTTGTTGCCAAGAAGGCCAACAGCATATTCGGCTGTATTAGTAGGAGCGTTGCCAGCAGATCGAGGGAAGTGATTATTCCCCTCTATTCGGCACTGGTGAGGCCACACCTGGAGTATTGTGTCCAGTTTTGGGCCCCACACTACAGAAGGGATGTGGACAAATTGGAGAGAGTCCAGCGGAGGGCAACAAAAATGATTAGGGGGCTGGGGCACATGACTTACGAGGAGAGGCTGAGGGAACTGGGGTTATTTAGTCTGCAGAAGAGAAGAATGAGGGGGGATTTGATAGCAGCCTTCAACTACCTGAAGGGGGGTTCCAAAGAGGATGGAGCTCAGCTGTTCTCAGTGGTGGCAGATGACAGAACAAGGAGCAATGGTCTCAAGTTGCAGTGGGGGAGGTTTAGATTGGATATTAGGAAACACTATTTCACTAGGAGGGTGGTGAAGCACTGGAATGGGTTACCTAGGGAGGTGGTGGAATTCCCATCCTTAGAGGTTTTTAAGGCCTGGCTTGACAAAGCCCTGGCTGGGATGATTTAGTTGGGGATTGGTCCTGCTTTGAGCAGGGGGTTGGACTAGATACCTCCTGAGGTCCCTTCCAACCCTGATATTCTATGATTCTAAGGGCAGGGCCTCAAGGGAAGAGGCGGAGAAGGAGGTGGGGCCTCGAGAGAAGAGGCAGAGCAGGGGTGGGGCCCTGGAGGTCCAGTTACCAGCAAGGTGGCAACCCTATTTTTCTGGTTCTGCGACACACAGCTCCGCAGGTGCCTGTGGCCCAGGACCAGCCCCTGCAGCTGGGCCAGATGGATGCAGGAGCTATTGTGTTGCAGCACACCCGTTATTTAATGTGTAGCCAGGGATAAGAACCTGCTCTTCAACCCCGGCAAGCCCAGCCGGTCTGTAGGAGAGTGGGAACAGCACAGGGAAAGCCCTTCCCATGGGCGAACAAAGAGCAAAACCAGGAATTTCCTACAGTAGTTTGGGCTTTGCCAGGGCAATAGGATATTCTGCTGGTTTGCTGCTTTCAAACGTTTTTGCACAGCTCCATCTAGGGGGATGTGGCTGGACCAGGCAATGAAGTGTGATAGCTCCCAGTAAACAAAGAAATGGCTCCTTCCCCAGGCCCGGAAGGCTCGGGCCATGCACTCACAGTGCTAATTAAAAAGGGAGGGTACAGCCCATAAATTTTACAGTTTATTCTAACTTCAGTTCTGGCTGATTTTAAAAGAGCTGATGAAGGTAAGTGCATGTGTGTGGCTCACTGATGCATCACAGACAGAGAGCCAGAGTGTTTAATTAAATGTTATTCTAGGAATAAAATTTAGCCCCTCAGCTGACAAGACTGAATATTAAAGCATCAATTTCCTGAAGGAAAACTGCTGTAATGAGATTCTCCAGTTATGGTGAAGCAAAAATAATCCCAACCACTAACGTCAACCACTCAGCATTTCTGAGATGTCTTGATGAAGAGAGACTAGCAACGGCCACTTCTGGACAGAGAGGAGGACGCCTCACATCTGCCTGAGACACGTGTGGCCTCAGAATTCCTGGTGCTGAACTGCCGAGCTGCCCCATCCAGCGTGCTTTCTGCCAGGCCTGCTGTTAGGAAAAACCCTTCCGGATGGCCAATGCTGTATCAATGTACTATGGACCCAGGGCTGATGTGTATGCAATACACACACATACACTAGCATCTGCCGTACAATATATGGTCATTATCCTTTTCTGCAGCTTGTGCTCAGGGCATTATTACATCCCTGCTATGGTTCATGCTGTGTGATTTCTTTAAGCACTTGAGCACTGCCAAGTGGGATTGGAACAGGTGGTTAAAGGCATGTTGAGTGCCTCCCCCTGCCCTAGTATGTCTCGGAGATACCAAATGTCGTTCGTGTCAGAGGTCCCAAGCATCAAAGCTGCAGTAATGCCCAGCAACAAAGGAAAAGCGGGTGACAGGCCATGTGGGAATGAGCTACAGCACATGCCATACTGGTCATATACATCCTTTGTTTGTACCACAAAGAGAATTGTGAGGTCCTGTTTCCTGGCTTTAACTATTGAACTGAAGAAGGAATAGTGTTAATTTTTCACAAATCCTCTAATATTCCTGTGGCTGCAGTTGGAGGCTCTGTCATATGCAGATATTACACTGTCTGGGCTCTGAGGTATATTTCTAATTTGATAGTTTTCCTGATATTGCAAAAGTCATAACATGGGCTTCTCCAGAGGTGCACGGCTAAGCTCCTGGGAAGGGCAGGCTGTCACTGCAGCTTCATCATTTAAGACCTCCCTGTGTTGTCTTGTTAAGAAGACAGAATGCTTACGAAGAAAGCCTGCAATAGGGGATGCAAGCCGTTTGCACTCTGCGATGCTAAGAGAACTGAACTGCGTGAAGGTAAATTACTCCCACAGCAATGATGCTGGGGCTATGGAAACTGCTCTGGAGACATCTCCCAAGGGAAGAGCGTAGTACAGCGGCGACACATCCCTCAGGACTTCCTAGGCACTCACTTCAGAGGCAGCTGCCCCGTTGTGATGGCAGGGAGGGTACAGTGCTCCCAGTGGGCACTAGCACCCTCTTTGCACTGTTATAACACTGATCCGTTTATTTTGTTCCTGGGTTTTACATACAGGGGCTCTGGCCTGCGTTCACTATAGAAACCACAGCAGAGAAAGCCAAGGGTCTTGTGCACTCATTATACGGGTATCGTGAGAAGAAGCAAAGCAGGAAAGATTCTAATCCCTGGAATTCAGCAGCCTGGATGGTCCTTCCTTGGGGAGTCCCTCGTGCACTCAGCAGGGTCCCTCCAAGGGGACAATGCTTGTGTCTACTTCTCTGGCTGGCACCGATGCCTGTCCTGGGGCTGAGACAGAGCTGCGTGGGGGCTTGTCATGTGTGCTAAGACTCTCCCAGCCCCTTAGACCAAGGTGACAAACATGGGCGGGGGGGCAGAGAGGGGTGGAAGGGTCCTGCCTGACCCTGGCATCATTCATGTGCAGCAGGCAGAGCGATTGCACTCAGGCCTTAGCTACTGGGCCCAGGCTCCTTTCCCCAGTCTGGGCTGCTCCAGTCTCCTCCCAGCAGGGCTCCATCACGCCTTGGGATGCTTGACCAGAAGCCTAGGGGGGAAGAGGCCTGGGCTGCTCTCTGGAATGTGCCCAACGCTTGCTGCCCCATTGCAATGGCCAGTCACCACAGCCCCTCGCCCCCCAGTGACAGGCATTGCTCAGCTGCATGCGTGGGCCAGGCCAGCCACCGCTCCATGCGCCGACATGCAGCACAGCCGATTACCGAGCTACAGCTGAGACCTGCTCTGGGTAGGGCTCGTCTCTGCCCTGGCGTACACTCAGCAGCAAGCCTCAGGCGCCGCGTTCACTCTCGGGATAGGGCCTGGGCAGCTCTCGGGCTTGGGATTCCCCGCATGCTCAGACGCTGCAGCGACCTGGTCGTACAGGCACCGCGCCAGACCAAGGATGGACCGGGTCCCCGTCAGGCCTCAGGCCTGCGCCTAGACAGGAGTCGTGTGGAGGTGGCACCATGGTGGGCTCACCAGTGCCTGCAGGACCGTATTGAGTGGTACATCCCCTGCTGCTGGGGGGGTGGGCTAGAGGCAGATACGCGGCTGCAGTGACCACAGCTGTGACTTAGAGCCGCACTGAAGTCTTGTTTGTTGTCTCCAGAAGGAAACCTGTGGGGAGGAGCAGGACCAGGAGGGCCGATGCTCAGAAGCCAGGGGACCCAGGTACAAGAGGAGCAGGGATCGCAGGCTGCCCAGGAGTTTGTCTTTGACTTGCACTCTTGATGCTGTATAGAACATTTACTCTTTCCCCACTAGCCAGGTTGCCCTGTCCCAGCCCTGCTGCCTGGCAGCCTGCGCCCTTCGCACTGCATCCACGGGGCTGCTGTCACTGCCTCGAAGTAAGGGACAGAAGCAGCTGGTGCAGCTGCTCTCGGAAATGCTAATTCAGCCCAGTGCAGAGGAGAGGACTGGGAGCTGTTCTGTCTGCCTGAGGAGCTCTTTACAGTGTACGCAACATCTGCCTGACCTCCAATAAGTGCCTCCTGCTGGGGGACAGGCAGTCCCTGGCCACAGGGCTCTGGTTGGAATACACAGGAACTGTAGGGGCAGAAGGAATTTTAGGGAGAGGAGCAGGCTATCCAGACAGACGTGCCTCAGCCTGCCCCCTTTTAAATGCAGCCACAAGCTGGGGAAAAGGCCTCTCTCTAGTTGCTGGCAGTGGAGAGTGGACAGTATGGAATGAGGGGAGATTTCCCACAGTCACAGGGGCACAGAGGGGACCAGACCAGCACTGGCTGACACAGCGGGGGGTGGAACGGGACAGTAGGATGCCGGAGGCTCTCTACAGGAATGATCAATGAGGAGCCCGTAACAAATTTCCAGAGAAGAAGCCAGGGAACGTCATGGCTGAAATGTTCAAAATGAGGCCCCGATGTCCCGAGCCTACGTCCACGCTTAGGCACCTATGGACATGACCCAGTGTAGAGAAATGCTGGCAGCCAGCGGTTCCAAACTGGGCCGTGGCGTCAGCAGGCTCCTGAAGCCAGGCCAAGTGCCCGAGCTAACCTCAGTTCTGAAAACAAGGGGTGGTGGCCACGGAGCTGGAAGGTCCCGCGGGGGGAGTTCATCCTGCTCTAATGGGCACTATCCCTGCCTTCAACAGAGGCTTGACAAGATTCTAAACTTAATGACATTAGCCAGAGGGGCTGGCAGCTTGATCTGCCCTTTGCAGGGACTGTCAGATCACATAGCTGCTAATTGACCAATGCGTCTCCTTTCGCTTAGTTATTAGCAGCTGCACAATGACAGTCCGCTGACATTAATTGTCTGAGTTAGTGGCACCTGAAACGCAAATAACACTTTGTCACTGTGGCAGAACGGGCTTGTTACTCTGCTGTACATAAGGGCTGGGGGGTAACAGCCAGCCTGGCGTGTCTCTTTGGTGGGAGTTTACTCCGGGCTCCAGGCTGTGCCCTCGCTCTGCAATGTGCTCCCAGGACAGCTGGGGGTGGCACGTGAGCAGAGCCAACTTAGATATAAACCCCCTCCGCAGCACCATACTGCTGTGCTCAGCCCGTTTCGGCTCCGGGTGAGCTGCCCCAGGGCCCACGTCGTGCCAGGCCACGCAGCTCTGTCTGCAGCCATTGGGTGGGTTCCTGCAACTGATGGAACCCCTTCATTGCCATTTGCCTGCAACACACTATCCACCAAGTCCACAGATCTAGCTGTAGCGATCGAGCTGAAACAGAACATTCAAAAGGGTCGCTCCACACTCGTCACAGACACACACGGGAGAGTCCGGAGCTGGGCGACCCTGAGCTCACCCACAGGGGAGGTGCCCGGTGTCAAATGGTGTGAGTGCGCGGCCAGACAGGGCCCAGGTCCTCACATGGCCGGTGACACCCTGGCCTGAGCTGGTGGCTCAAGGACTACATAGGGTTAAAAACGTATTTCTTTGCATTTTCTTGATTTATTTTGTACTGAACAAGTCTTCCCGCGAGGCTCAAAGACGTGCCTTGCTGCCCCAGTGGCAAGATGAAAGAGGCCTTCTGCTCTGCCCTGTAATTCCTGCCACAAATCCCTCATCTCTGCCTCTTCCAGGGGCATGCCAGTACACAGCCGGAGAAACGTTGTCTCCCCTGGCTCAGCCAGGGCCCCTTGCAGAGCGCATACAGGAGGGAAGAAGAGGCAGTGCTCACTCCGAGCCATCACTGGGGAATAGTAAAGCTGATAACAATGGCTCTGAAAAGCAGAATCATGTTCTCTATCTGACAGGACAGTGAAAAGAATAAACTAGAACAGGGCCCAGAGCCTTCCCTGATGCATGGGGAGAGGGGCCTATAAATCCTCACGCCGGAGAAGGTGGGTAGAGCCCCATATTTCCCATTTAATATTGCTGTAAATATGCCTTAACGGATACACAATGTGGCTACACAGACTGTGCTGCTAATGACATTAGCTGAAGGATGGGGTCTCCTATCTGTCAGGAAGGGTAGTTTTCCTGCCGTCGCCTCACTGTGCTTGCAACTGTATTTAGATTATGTTGTCAAATACAATTTGAATGATATAATTTCCTCCCAGCTTAATTATTATCCTAATAATGAGAAGGAGATTATGCTGAGAATCAATAGGTTGATTTTTGTGTTTTATTTCAATTGCTGGACTCACAAATTGTAGGTCTGAGAGCAGATAAGATAAACTCTGCAGTAATCGTGATGGATATTGCAGCGGAACCAGCCAAAGGAGCTCAATAAAGTGTGTAATGAAGGTTCTGTCTGTCACTCAGGGCTTGTTTGCACAAAATCACCTCAGAATCAACAGATATTTATGTCAAAGCAGATTTCTACATAACGAGAAAGAATGGAGAAGAGGAGAAGAGATGGAAATGATTCATCTTCAGAGCTGCATTCGGCACGGGATTGACTGGAACCAGGCACCCCGCTGGGGAAATGTACCGGATTCCCCATGCAGCCCTGCAATGTCTCTGCTGGATCCACACATCACTCGGCCAGAGCAGTTCATCCTTGGCCTTCGGTACCCGCTCACAACCCACTTGTGCCACTTCCCACCGCACACTCGCAGATACACAGGCACCGCCCCTCCAGGCCGGCTTGCCAATACACGTTAGTCCTCATCTGTCTCACTTCCTGCTGTGTCCGTTCTGGGCTCCTAACCCAGTTCTGCTGGTGCCCCTCAATTCTGACTGCAGGATCCCAGCAAGACCAATTCTTGACTCTGTTAATGAACCTGCCAACAGCATCCCCACAATTTTCATACCATTCCCCCTCCTCCCACCCACAGCTCTGCTGCTGTACCTGAGGCTTGGCACTACACCAGCCCCTGATATCCAGATCTGGACGTCTCTACGCTAGTGAGTGCCATTTAGGCCAAGCCACGTGGTGCTTTTTTAGGTAGAAACATCCAGTCGGGAGCTGCCATCAAGCTGACACTTTGCTGCTGTAACTGAGTGGCAACGCAAGGAAAATAAACCAGCAGGAGTACAATCTGGCCATCATCCATCTCCATCCTCTCTGCAGCATTCCCAGATTGCCAGAGAATCTGGGACAATATCTACGAGGAGACTCCTCTGAGGCCTGGTAGATCAGCCTGGAGCTTTTCCTACTTCCCTTTGGGATGAATCCGGCACTGCACACTTGCCAGTCTGCTTTTCATCGGCAGCGCTGGTTAATCACTATATCTATGAAGTAGGTGTCATTAGACCAGTGGGTCTGCAATGCCTGACTCTGTCATGCAAAACCAGGAGCAAAAACTGCTTCTCAGCACGTTCCCGCGGGGGCCTCACTGCTTGCAGTCTCTGATGCTCAAGTAATACGATTTTTCTGCAGGCTCCCATCTGTCCAGCCTCCAGCAAGTGTTCTTCCCATCCTGTCTGGGACGCTGCTTCACAGCAGGTGACTCCCCCTGAAACTCACTAATCATCATCTGCAGAAGGGAGGTCTCCAACTTGATCACTCTCGGCTCTTCTCTTTGTCTATTGAGTGAAAATGGATTTCACTCACTGGCTGGACATTTGGGGAATGGTCTGTGGATGCCCTCTGGCTTCCAGTTCCTTAGCACTTCATGAGCATTAACGTCAGGTGTCATTACACCTACAGAGCAGGTATGGGGAAAGAACACTCCCTCCAGGAAAATGCTTAGATTGATCTGGATGCTGGATTAGCGCTGCTTTGTGGGCAGATATGGTAAATAACAAGATCTGAAGGACTGATTGTTTGCCTAGGATTTTGACAGTGTCCTTGATTTACCTGGAGTTTCTCTGCGTGAAGATATATGCAACAACCACAACCAGCCAAGGAAAGGCTGCAAAAATGTCAGTTGAAGAGGAAATTCACTCCCTTTCCACCTTCCCTAGGCCACATCTATATAGATCCTATCTATTGGGATGACAACTCAGAATCTAAAGCAGTTTCCCTTCAGAGACTAACACAGTGCGCTACTTGTTATGTCTAGATTTCCCTAGTGTTACCACACAGGTGAACCCTGTGAATGACAGCAAAAGAAACAGGCTGCAAAGAAAAGGGGATGGAGAGAAAGCACCTTCCAAGTCACTTTAATTCAAGGCAAATTTTACGGGAAACGCAGTTGGTCTGTCGGGCTGAAGTCAGGCTGACAGCGTGCACGCACCTAGTGCTGGGCAATGCACAAGCACCTGTGCATTGAGGTGAAAGGGCTGTCGCCTTGCACATGCAGAGCTGGCACATCAGGCCAGCCACATTGAAATAGGTGGCAAAAGCCAACAGGTCCAGAGTTCTGGAAAACTTTACAAAGTTTCCACCGAGCAAAGCTGATCATTCCAAGCCCGCAGAACTGGCTGCACTTCCCTGCCCTTATTCCTTTAATTTTTAAACCTTTCTGAGGCTCCAGTAAGATTCTTGCATCACTAAAATAACCACAAAACTCTTAATTCAGGGAATGGCATGTGAACAATTTCTCTCTGGTAGTGGCAAAGCTCATGGTCTGAGAGCCAACCATCCTGTGTAGTGAAACTTAATGCCGTTTGTGATATTTTACAGAAGACCCTTGTGGGCAAAATATGTATCAAGTTAAACAAGCTGGGCTCATCTCTCTTTGTATGGTGGTAGCTTTAAGGAAATTCAGACCTTTAGCCAAAGTTGGATGGATATGACCTTCTGGAGTATAATTGTAACAATCTTGCCATTTTTATTCCCTGGTAGTTGAAATATTTCAAAAGCTAAATGACTCAAGGTCATTAAACTTTGTAAAGAGATTGCTTCAGGTATTTCCAGACATCTATCAAAAACGAAGTCACCATGACTGGCTGTGATTAGAAGAGAGCACAGATCGGCAAACAGTAAATTGTCCTGTTTTATATCCCTTCGAAATTTTTTGCTGAGGTTTCCTAATTTTTTTGTTCATACCCAATTTGATGACCATCTTAATTAAAATTAAGATTGCAAAGGTAGCTTTATCTTTTTATCATCCTATCTGTTATGAAAAATGAGTCCAAAATGTTGAAAAATGTGGTGAGAGGGAAAACAGCACAAATAACTCAGACTTGTTTTAGCAATTTCTGACTATAATGTTAAAAAGGTGATTTGCTGGGGCTAGTCCAGCATCCCAGTGACATTTAAACAACGATTTAGCCTGTTTCTATCCTAGTGCACTCTCTCCTTACTTAAACGGCTAGAGTCTGAATTGGAATCAAGTCGAGCTGCCGGATTTGGGACACGTCCGCCCTGTGGCTGACACTTTTAGTATCTGTTGTAATATTTATTAGGAGAATAATACCGATGGTAACAATGTGACATTTACAGCCAAACAGGCTGCGCAATCATGCCTGCACTGCACCTCGCTGTCCTCTTCTTTCTACCTGGCCTACGTCAAAGTAACCCACTGGCTGCCCCCAACCCAGTGGGCTCCTCCTCTGTAGCTGGCGTAGGCTCCCCCAAAGTCACAGCCCAGCAGCCTTCAGCCACGAATGGCATCTCACCAGAGACAGACAGATGTGCTAGAGGACTCCAGAGACCTGCTTCCTACCTCACACTCCCCTCAGTCTGGCAAGGTGAAACCGGGGCACCCTCTGATGTATAGTAACCTCCCCAATGCAGCGTCCCAACCCTCGGCTCACACCATGTCCACACCACCATCGCTTTGCTGAGTCCAGTAACACTCCTCTTGACTTCCGGCAGGGTGGGAGTTGAGTCAGGCCCAGTGTGATTTATTGTTTGGAGGCCTAAATCTTTGGTTGGCCTCGGTATGTAAAAAATTCACACTCTAGAGAGAAGTAGTGACACCAACCTAAGCCCTGGCATAGACACCACTAAATCAATGGCAGAATTTCCTGCCTGTCGAGGGGGTGGATTTACTACAGCAATGGAAAAAACCCTTCTCACTGTAGCAAGTTTCTACACTACAGTGCTACAGCGCCCCAGGTCTGCTGCTCAGCGTGTGTAGCGTAGACAGGAGCAGGTCCCTTGGGCGATGTTGGAGGATGTTTCAATCTAAGCCCAGAAGGGTTGTAATGGGCTGATTCACACTCTGAACAGTGTGTTTACATAGGGCAGGTAACACTGCAGCCTAAGTCGATCTAACTTCAATCACTCAGGGATGTGAAAAAGGCCCCTGCCCCCCCCTTCCCTCCCCCTCGAGCAACGCACGTTTTGCACTGTCCACACTGGCGCTATGTCAGTGGGAGACGCTATCCCACCGACACAGCCTCCGCTTCTTGCCAAGGTGGAGTACTTACGCCGATGGGAGAGCGCTCTCCCGTCGGCATAGCGCGCCCTCACCAGACACGCTACAGCTGCATCAGTGCAGCCACGCCAATGTAGGTTGTAGTGCAGATACTCCGGGTTGGAAAGGTTCTCTCTGAGGGCGTGTTGCCTAAGGCAGTGTAACGTGGCACAGAAGGTGCAGCAGTGAGCAGTCTGAGCTGGGGAAGAGGTCTCCATCAGCGCTGGGCATGTGGCCACAGCTGCTGCTGTGCAGCTCGTTTTAAAAAGCATGACATACCCTTCTAGCAGAAGATTAGATTGGGTTTTTTGCCATTCTTTATGCTTTGTTTCTGTGGGGAAAAAATCAAACCACAGCTAACATGATCAGTGTGTGCATGCTAAACTCCCACTGAAAGCTGTGAAATTGCATAAAAGATTTGATCAAAGTGACTATCAGTAGGAGAGCTATAATGACTTCTGTGATTCTCTTAACAGGAGTTTAATTTTATGTTTATTATTTGGGGACTGATGGAGCAGAGGAAATGCCGGCACCACTGTGTGGGCTTCCCTGTTGCTCGCTCATGTACAAGCTGTAAGAAGTTGGAAAAACTGAAGTACAAAGCAAGCTTGCTTGTGGTATTTTTAATTTTTCTCATGTTCCCCAGGCAGCAGAGAGTGAACTTAATTAAAATAAATGGAGAGAAAGAATTGAATAAATCACAGTATGAATATTCCCGGCATCGGTGTGACTGTGCAGCGCACAGGGATACTGGCTGCGTTGGGAACAACACCACCTGTCCCGCACTGTGGAGCTGGGCTTCCTTGCCCTTTGTCAGCTCTGAGAAACAGCAGCTCCTTTCATATTGGGGTCTTGTTTTCGAGGCTGACCCCTGCTGCCCTAGACTGCCGGCTCCTCTTTGGCTCTCAGTCTCTGGCTGCACATGAGGCAACAGGAGGAAGGCTCAGAAAGTTGGAAGTAGCAGCTGAAGTTTTGATTGCTTCCCTGAATCGAACTGTCCAATACCCTAAGATTTGCCCAGACTAGAACCTGGACACTTCTCTTCTAATGCCCCAGCCAGCCCACCATCTGAGCTGGCTCAGCCAGTGGCTTGTCAGGAATTAAGACATTATAAGTAATTCCTCACCAATTAAGTTTATTCCATGGTTCACACCCCAGGCAGGCTCTAGGCAAAGCAGACAATATCTGCCCCTAGCAGCCTGCAGTTACTCACAACGTTACTGGCTGTTTCTCTGCCCCAGGCAGCTGTCTTGCTGGCAGAGCCAGCCCCTTCACACACACGGGCTGACAGCTCACAAAGACATTATGCACTGAGGCGCTAGTGCAGAATTTTGCATCTAAAGATGACTTTGGCTAAGGTTCGTAGAAGTGACCCACACCTCCCTGGCCACCCAAGCACCAAGCCAAATAACCCAGTGTCAACCAATCATTTTTCATTCCATTTTTTATCAGTGAACTTGGCTTCTAAACTTTATTTTCCCACCACAGTGGAGAGCAATTGGATCATCCTTCAATAATCGTCTTTCACAGGGAAGCACATGTACAACCCAGAGAACTGAACTAGTCCCACGGTGACAGGGCAGAGTGCAGTGAGAGGCGGGAAGGGGCCGTACAGAAACTGAGAGTTCAGGAGAATCATTCACTAGTGCAAAGCAATAACTAGTGTAACAGCTGATCATTCGTGCCTCTCTAGACAGACAGCATCTTTTCCCAGGTAAAGAAAGAAAGAAAGAAAGAAAGAAAGACGGGCTAGGCAAAGGAGATAGGAGCAGTGAAGGGAGGGAGCTGGGGCCTGGAAAGGGAAATCATTGCAAGAAGAATCTTCTGGAACAAATTTTAGCCCCAGCCCAGTTGAGGTCCATGTTGGAGTCAAATCCAGCTAACTACATTCTGTGTGCCAGAAGTGACAGGTTAATAATGACAACAAATTCACAGAGCACCACGCCACCCAGGGGGCTCTACTGCAAGAGACCCGATAGGGTAGGGAACGAGTGAACTCAGGAAATAAAAGCACCAAGCATTAAATGATGTGGCAGCTCCCGGCGGGGTCTTAGGCCCTGAGAGCGCTGGGCTCTTACCAGCCTGTCCACAGATCTCTCACCTATTTTCCAGTTTAGGGACACCCTAAGGAATGTCCATGAGAGTCTATACCTTTGGCAAGGGCCCGATACAAAGCCCAGTGACGTCCATGGGCATCTTTCCATAGAGTTTAATGGGCTTTGGCTCAGGTGGCAGATCAGTGGTGCAGTCGAGCCGCTCCAGTACTATTAAGCAGCAGCACTGTTGTAGCTGAGCCGGAAGGGGCCTGGTGCCTGGTGCCTGTAACCCCCGAGCTGTGATTAATTTGTGCCAGGGCTCAGCCCCGGCACCTCTGGGCCTGGCGGTTCAGAGCCCCGGCACCTCTGGGCCTGGCAGTTCGGGGCCCCGGCACCCCGCGGCCTCGCAGTTCGGCGCCCCGGCCCCTCTGGGCCTCGCGGGGCCGCGCCCCGGTCCCTCTGGCCCTGGCGGTTCAGGGCCCCGCCCCCCCGGGGCCGGCCGGTCCGGGCCCCGGCACCTCTGGGGCTGCGGGTCCAGAGCCGGGCGCCTCTGGGCCGGGCGGTTCAGAGCCCAGGCACCTCTGGGCCTGGCCGGGCAGAGCCCCGGCGCCTCGGGGCCTGGCGGTTCAGATCCCGGCACCTCTGGGCCGGGCAGCTCAGAGCCCGGCACCTCTGCGCCTGGCAGTTCAGAGCGCCGGCGCCTCGGGGCCTGGCGGTTCAGAGCCCAGGCACCTCTGGGCCTGGGAATTCAGAGCCCCGGCCCCGCTGGGCCTGCCAAGTCAGAGCCCCGCCCCTCTGGGCCTGGCGGGTCAGGGCCCCGGCCCCTCTGGCCCTGGCAATTCCGTGCCCGGCACCCCGCGGCCTCGCAGTTCGGCGCCCCGGCCCCTCTGGGCCTGGCGGCTCAGCGCCCGGCACCCCTGGGCCTGGCAGGTCAGAGCCCCGGCACCTGTGGGCCTGGCAGTTCAGCGCCCGGCCCTTCTGGTCCTGGCGGTTCAGGGCCCCGGCGCCTCTGGGCCTGGCAGCTCCGACCCCCGGCACCTATGGGCCTGGCAGTTCAGTGCCCTGGCACCTCTGGGCCGGGCTGTGCAGATCCCCGGCAGCTCTGGGCCTGGCAGTTCGGAGCCCCGGCACCTCTGGGCCTGGCAATCCAGAGCCCCGGCACCTCTGGGCCTGGCGGTTCAGAGCCCGGCACCGCTGGGCCTGGCAGTTCAGAGCCCCGGCACCTCTGGGCCTGGCAGTTCAGAGCCCCGGCCCCTCCGGGCCTGGCGGTTCAGAGCCCGGCACCGCTGGGCCTGGCCGTTCAGAGCCCCGGCACCTCCGGGCCTGGCAGTTCAGAGCCCCGGCACCTCCGGGCCTGGCAATTCAGAGCCCGGCACCGCTGGGCCTGGCAGTTCAGAGCCCCGGCACCTCTGGGCCTGTCAGTTCAGAGCCCAGCACCTCTGGGCCTGGCAGTTCAGAGCCCCGGCACCTCTGGGCCTGGCAGTTCAGAGCCCGGCACCTCTGGGCCTGCGGTTCAGAGCCTCGGCACCTCGGCTTTCGGCGGCGCGCCTGCGGGAGTTCCGCCGGTGCCGCACCATTGGCGTCCCCGCCACTGAATTGCCGCCGAAGCCGCGGGACTGGCAGACCTCCCACAGGCACGCCGCCAAAAGCCGCCTGCCTGCCACCCTCACAGTGACCAGCAGGCCGCCCCCCGCGGCTTGCCGCCCCAGGCACGCACTTGCTCCGCTGGTGCCTGGAGCCGCCCCTGAGCAGGGTAATCCTGGAATGGCTGGGACAGGCAGCCAGAGCTCTCTAGAGTCCCCAGGATATCCCGCATTTCAGTCGCCTCCGATCCACACAAGTCTGTGCCCCCCCCTCCCCCCCAACAACTATAAATGTGTGTGTATGGGGCTAGGATTTTTTTAAACTGGGCACCTCCATATTTTGGACCCCTTGCCTGTCTCCAGACACCCACGTTTAGCCAAGGATTGCTGTACAAGACAGTAGACTACAAACTAAATGTGAATTCATATAGTAACTCTGCTTTATAAAAATCAATGGCATGCCAGGACCTGACACCCCTGCCCCAAAACAGCCATTCCCCCTGCAGCTCAGAGAGGAACAGGCATCCTGCAGCTTTGCACCCAGGAACCATGGGGCTAGCTCAAGAGGTTTGGCATGCTGAGGCCGCGGCAGTGCAGAGGTGCAGGGGGAGGGATAGCTCAGTGGTTTAAGCATTGGCCTGCTAAACCCAGGGTTGTGAGTTCAATCCTTGCAGGGGCCACTTAGGGATCTGGGACAAAATTGGTCCTGCTAGTGAAGGCAGGGGGCTGGACTCGATGACCCTTTGGGGTCCCTTCCAGCTCTATGAGATAGGTATATCTCCATATAATAATATAAATATTCTACCTCCTCTCAATGAATAACTCCCCCAGCAGATTTCTTCAGGGGAAAGAGATGAGCTGCTGACAGCAGAAGGGAGCCCAGGGACTCAAGCACAGAACAGAGGAGTATGCAAATCCATCATTTCTCCTGCAATTCCAGGAGATCACTCCTTGCCAAAGTGTGTGGGGGGGGTGTTTAAGGGTAATCGCTGATTGTTTGGCAGAAGCAAATCAGAGCTTTTTGAAATCACCTACAAGTATAAACGGATGGACTTTAAAGCTTTCCCAGTGTCTGTCAGCATTTCATTTTCATGTGCAGCGAGCTGGGCTTTTCAGCAGATTAATGTGGAGTGATAAGAATGTCTCACTCAAGACACTCTGCCTCACCGCGCTGTGCATCTGGCTGCTGGGAAAGACCATCAAACATCCCTCCTGAGTGTCAGGATGCAAGACGGATGGATGGACGCCCTGGCTGCTCTTCCAGCTGTGGGGTGGCAGTGCTGCAGCTACAGGTTTGAGTATAAACGATCACTGAATAAAGGGCAGAAGTGGCCTCCCAGCACCCTTAGAGCCAAGTCAGACCCAGTCCTGCCTGTGCCACAGAGGGTTTTATCCAGCAGTCAGGCAGTGCTGGGACACCCCCCCCCGAACAGCACCCCGGCACTTTGGGGGGAGCTGGAACGCCGTTCCGGTGTTTCTGTTGGTCCTGAGGCAGGCAGCTCCTTTCCCACCCCAGCTGCAAAGCGGGCCTCTGAGCAGGCCTGAGCAAGGAGCTCTCAAGAGCAGATCAGCACAGACGGAGCTGGGGACACGGCAGCCAGGACCAGCTGGGGAGCACGGGGGCTGGAGCCGGCGGGAGCTGGATTTGGGCGATGTTGGGAGCTGCACAGTGAGGTCCTTGGACAGCGGCTGTCCCAGTTTCACAGTTAACTGCACCTTGGACCTCCTGTCTTGGTTTCCTCGCGGGCACCCATTTAAGGAGTCAGGCTCTGAGCTGTCACCTCTCTCTGGAGGAGACCCGCATCTCCCCCTCCAGAGCGGCGTGCAGTGATTTCCCCAGCGGGTCTGGCTAGCGCCCAGCACCTGTGGTTAACCTTTCACCAGGGGCTGCAGCAGCTTCCAGCAGTCACCAGCCGGCCTTCAGGCAGCGATTCTTAGGGCCCAAACATTACAGACACAAGTTACAAAACCCAACAGACATTCCTAGGCACCCGCTAAAAGCTCACCAAAGTCACCCACCTGTCTTACAGGGCCTGCCAGGCCGGCGTCTTTCCAGCCCTTCCGCAAGGGTTGGGCTCCCCTTGGACAGAACGGCCTGCCCCTTTGCTGGAGCAGAAAAAAGGCCCTAAGTCAGTTCTAGTTCATCCTTCTGTGCCAAACGCCCTTTCTTTGGTTCCCAGGATCTGGACACCCCAACCTGA
The DNA here is from genome assembly GCA_003942145.1 of Platysternon megacephalum. Classification (NCBI taxonomy): domain Eukaryota; kingdom Metazoa; phylum Chordata; order Testudines; family Platysternidae; genus Platysternon; species Platysternon megacephalum. The sequence continues at coordinate 720,963 of QXTE01000040.1, read as the reverse complement.
CCCAGTCTGTTCAAACGACCCCAGGGGAGTTGGTGAGTCTCAATGACTCTCCTGAATTACACCCCATTGGTTTTAATTCCTGGAGGAGCTATGGTAGCCCTCCCCATGCAGGACACAAACCACACGTAAACTGTTCATCGAATTAACACAATGGTCTCCAGAGATACTGCAGCCCCATGCAGTACCTGTCACATGGAGCCTTGCAAGGGGAGGGGATGGGCTGTGTCCCCGAGCCCTTCCCAGTCCCCTCTGCCCCATCTTCCGCCCAGCCCCCCACCTTCCCCTCACTGCCCTCTGTGTTCTGGCGCTTCTTTCTTTAGGACTCAAGCACTGGTTTTACAGTATCTGAACTGCCACGGCCAAGTAAAATCAAAGCCCGTCAGGAAACAACGAACGTTAATGGAGCAGGGAGCTGAGGGGAGGATTGCCCCACTCCTCTTGGGGTGGGGAACCCAGCTGGCACCGCTGTCAGCTGTCCCATTCCTCAGGTAAAACAGGAGAGGGAGTGTCACAGGGCTGCACAACCTGCCATGTGCCACCTCTCACTCTGGCCACTCACACCCCTTTTCCGAGCTGCTCCTTGCACAGACCCAGCATGTTTTTTTCTTACTTTTACATAACAAAGACATTAAAAACAATCAGATGTGCTCACTACAGCCTTATGTTCCCCAAAGAGTGTCATGTGAGGTCTCAAATAATAGCTGGCAGTGTCACACTGGTCATCGATATCACCGCAAAACGCAGGTGTGGGTGTTGTGTAAGGAGTTATGTGTCTACACTGAAAATTATGTTCTTAAGAATGTCTGTGTCTTGGGCTGGGTCAGCAGCAAAGGTGACAAGAACTGGTTATCAAGTTCCCTGGACAGTTCTTACTGTGGCCCGTCTCCAGCTTCCAGCCTGGCAGGGGGGCAGGGCCCCAGGGAGCAGAGAAGGAGCACGGGGTGGTACCATGGTTCCAGCACCAGTGGCCCCATCATTTTTACATAGGTTCTGGAGCTCCTGCTTACGATCCAAATACTTAATATTACCTGACAGTTACTATACGAGGCAGCAACTCACAAGCATTTGATAAAGTCTAAACACTTTCTTATAACTCTAATACAGGGGTAGGCAACCTATGGCACGCGTGCCAAAGGCGGCACGCGAGCTGATTTTCAGTGGCACTCACACTGCCCGGGTCCTGGACACCGGTCCGGGGGGCTCTGCATTTTAATTTAATTTTAAATGAAGCTTCTTAAACATTTTAAAAACCTTATTTACTGTACATACAACAATAGTTTAGTTATATATTATAGACTTATACAAAGAGACCTTCTAAAAACGTTAAAATGTATGACTGGCACGCGAAACCTTAAATCAGAGTGAATAAATGAAGACTCAGCACACCACTTCTGAAAGGTTGCCGACCCCGAGCTAATACGTATTGTAACAATCGTAACACCCAGGTGAGCCAGACAGGTTCCAGCCAGGGAGCTGTCAGTGTTCAGCTGAGCCACGGGGCCCTTGGCATGAGCTGGCCCCTGGTCTGCCAGTGTCACAAAAGCGTATAATGATTCTGTTTTATATCATAGAATCATAGAATATCAGGGTTGGAAGGGACCTCAGGAGGTATCTAGTCCAACCCCCTGCTCAAAGCAGGACCAACCCCAAATAAATCATCCCAGCCAGGGCGTTGTCAAGCCTGACCTTAAAAATCTCTAAGGAAGGAGATACCCCCACCTCGCTAGGGAACCCATTCCAGTGCTTCACCACCCTCCCAGTGAAAAAGTCTTTCCTAATATCCAACCTCAGCCTCCCCCTCTGCAACTTGAGACCATTACTCCTCATTCTGTCATCTGCCACCATTGAGAACAGCCGAGCTCCATCCTCTTTGGAACCCCCCTTCAGGTAGCTGAAGGCTGCTGTATGTAATTGTTTGTTCCAATATTCTCACTCGCTATCACTGGACCTTCTGTTCTTTGATGATAAACGTATTCTTGGCTCTACGCTATGTATAACTCAGTGCTGTGGTGTTGTGCACAGGGCTGATCCTGAGCTGAACCTTACAAGCTGGCATGTGCTGCCCTGGGGGCCCAGCAGGCCGGGTAATTCTCTGAGCATCTATGGAGTAAGGGCAGCGCCCCGAGGAGTCGGGGGTGGTGGGTGCCTATCGCTAACCTGTACAGAGAGAGGCCTGGTGGGCCAGGCTTGTGCTGCCAGAGGCTGGTGGTGTCAGGGAGCTGGTCCACAGCAGGCCCAGACAAGACTTCCACCCACTGAGGGCAGGCCGTGGTGAGGTGCCTCACAGCCCTGGGTGCCCCTGGGGAGCATCACACACACACCCCCACTGCCATGCCAGTCCTGCACTCTGTAATTGCTCATCCGAACAACCCTGCTCCCCCAGCCATGGGGCCCAAGACAGCTCTGCCAGGGCCCCTGGCCCCAGGCTTGCAGCAGCCTGTGCCAGGCCCCTCCTACTTGAGGCCTCCACCTCTGCCCCATCCAGAAGCTGCCCGCTGTGCTGGGATTCCGTAATGGGCACTGGCGGAGACACGACCAGGGTCCTTTTGCTTGTGACCAGCGCTAGGCTGTGAACTCTGGCTTCCTGGGTGAAGTGTAGCCGCTTTAACCCAGCGAGCCCCCTGCGCCCCGCTGCCTGCACACACAGCCAGCGGTCAGAGAGCGGGGGCTCATCCTCACGGCACTTACACAGCCGAGCAAAGTGGCTAGCAACGGGGCTGCCTCGTCCAAAGCAGCCACCGGATTCTGGCTTAAGAAAAAAGTCGCTACTTTATTGTTTAGAAATTTGTGCCAATCCCTTCCAGATCAATTAATTTTGTAATCACACTTTTAATGGAGGAGACGGTTAGAGCCCAAGTGGGAATGGTTAATATTAGTTGTATTTAACTGTCGAAAGCTTCTCGTGTCGTAAACCAGTCTCACAGTCAAACTCTAAAATTCAGTTTAATTGGTGGGTAACAGGCCTCCAGGCACTCGTAGCTTATTAATGCTGACAGCAGTAATACTGCCTGTTAGCCTATGACAGCTGGCTACTCGGAGCAATGCAGCATTGCTTTCCTGTGCCGCCCCGTGTGCTGTCAGCCCAGGCAGGAGGTGCTGGCGCCGGCTCAGGGAGGAGCTTTCAGAAGCATCAAGCAGTAGAAACGTCTTTACATCCTGGAGGCGCAGTTGGGGGTGGGAGGTTGGGTTGGTGCTATTTGGAGGGGAAAGTCGGATTCTCTGCACACAAAAGAGCCATGCATGTTTCACTGACAAGGAATCGGTGGGTAGGGTGGGTACGAAGAGACATGTCTGAGAAGCTTGCTGGTACCTTTATAGCAGGGGTAGGCAACCTATGGCACGCGTGCCAAAGGTGGCACATGAGCTGATTTTCAGTGGCACTCACACTGCCCGGATCCTGGCCACTGGTCTGGGGGGCTCTGCATTTTAATTTAATTTTAAATGAAGCTTCTTAAACATTTTAAAAACCTTATTTACTTTACATACAACAATAGTTTAGTTATATATTATAGACTTATAGAAAGAGACCTTCTAAAAACGTTAAAATGTATGACTGGCACGCGAAACCTTAAATTAGAGTGAATAAATGAAGACTCGGCACAGCACTTCTGAAAGGTTGCCGACCCCTGCTTTATAGCATGAGTCTTGGGCCGTCTTTGAGCGGGAACGGGACAGAGAGTGGGTCAGAGCCATGAGCGGTAACTTTCCCCATGTTATCAGGTCCAGCAGATGAGCCCTGCGGGGCTTGCTGTGGCCAAGTCCAGTTCCATGGTCCTTCCTCCAGAAGACAGACCCTGCCTGGGACAGAGACAAAGGAGGGGAGGAATCATGGCCCCACTGAAGCCTACAGCAAAACTCCCATTGATCTCTGCAGTGCCAGGATTTCACCTCAGTGATTTATTTTAGAGTCAACACAATGTAAAGTCCCTTTCCAAAGGGCTTGTGCTCACCACACTCACCACGTAGCATCATCAAATCAAAAAGACGTGTTTGCAGAACTCGCGCATCACAGAAACTATTAGTTCAGGACGATTCACTCAGCTCTGAGTTATATGTAATGGAGACATATGAGTAATAAGTGTGTAAAGGGAGGGAGTGTTCTCAAGGTATGTAGGCTGTGTGTGACTATGTTTTTCTATCCAATTCCTCAGAGATTTATGCTGGTGAAACGAGAACATTAAATATCCCTTTGATGTAATTCAGCATGCAGCAAGAGATACAGATTTAAATATTTAGTAGAGTATAACTGGCTAAAAGCTTCGGCAACATTTTTAAAGATCACTTTGTAATAAAACTGGACTGAAATATTCCCCCTGCTTAGAATGTATGGTGAGTAATTGGTGTCCTGTGATAAATAGGAGCAAATATATATATTTATGAACAACAACAAATATTAATGAAGAAATAATATGGGAACCCCAGTTCAGACCATGAAACTGCCATTACTCAATGGTATCATCCGAGAAACTCTGACGTTGGGCAAACACTAAGGCAGGGGATGAAGATGTGGTTTGACTCAGAGTCAAGGAAGAAGTTTGTACAGTCTTGGGAAGTAGGGTCCTGTGTCCACAGGGATCAGTGGAAGGGTGCTGTGTAAAGACGCGTTCATGTGATATGAACACTGGCGTGCTGTCTCCTCACAGAGTCGTGGCTTGCGAATGCTTCAGCACTATTGATTCGTATCATGGGCAAGCCATCAATTTGCATGTGTGCCAAAATGATTAAAAACCCAAAGGCAGAGTCCATTGTAACAGCCCTTCTCACTCGTCCTCTGTGGCGGGCGAGATTTATCTCCAGGTGATGCTCTTCATTACAGCTCAGGCTCAGCACAAGCAGGAGCCGCATGTTGATGTCTCTTCATTTTTCACGCAGCCAGAGCCACTGTTACTGCCTTTCTGCTCTGCACTGAACACCATGAATTAAAAGATGAACCAACCAGAGAAGAAAATGCTACAGAAAAGCCGTGCCTGCACAGGCATCATTGGCTGAGCACATACAATCATCTGGGAAAGTGAGGGTTTCTGCTTGAACCCTGACTGCATGGTTGTGGGAACAGAAGAGAGCCTGGACTGTAGAGCATCTGAGGCATGCTAGATGGAAAGCAAGCTGACTACAAAGATGCCATCCCTGCTCAGGCCTATGGAGAAGAGCCAAGGCTCACCAGAAGGGCACAGAGAGGCAAGGTCCAGGCGTGGATAGTGGGAAGGTCCATGCAGGGAGTGAATGCTGCCAGGAGAATATTGCTGGGAATACAGTGAGCGTGTGGCTAATATGGTGAGGGAAGCCACACGCCGGACATGACACTCTGAGAGTTGGCTGCCATCCTTCCTCAGCCACTCAGCAGCTCCCCTAATTAGAACTCTGGTGGAAGCCAGCCCCCCCCACCCCCCGATTGCACAGAAGAATCACTCTGTATTTAAAAGCAAGAGCTGCAAAAGGAAACATTTCTGGCATTAAATAAAAGAGACGTTTTTATCCTGCAACGAAAACTCTGCAATCTGGGAACATGATTTGCATAAACAGACAGTTTGGCTATAAACAATTTCAACAGTAACTGGTATTTACATATAGAACAACTCACTCAAAATACAATTAAAGGCCCTGATGGATTGGAGAATGTCAAAATATTTAAAAGGCTTCAGAACAAGCATTTGATTTACATCTCCTCAATTGGACATAGAAGAGGGGTTTGTTTACACTCCCTTTGCCAGTGCCCAGAGCACATGGAGACACAGGCCTATTATGCAGCATTCTCTGATCAGCAGCTCTGTTTGAAGAGCATTAATTCATGGGTTGGTTCTTCAAGCACTGAGGTTTCGTGTTTTCGCTAAGAATAAGTGTAAAGTTAAAAGGAAGTGGCAGGACCCAGTGGTTAGAGCAGGGGATTGGTAGCTGGGACTGCTGGGCTGTATTCCCAGTTCTATCCCTGACTCATTGTAGGACTCTCAGCGAAACACCCAGGTCTCCATTTTCCACAGTACCAGTAACTCCGGGGCCATCTTGCGATGTCTCAGTTCTGCCTCTCAGAAACACTGAGCACCCACAATCCCAGCTGAAAACAAGAGGAGCTGCAGGCACTCAGACCCTCTGAAAATCAGGCCCCGGGTGTCTCAAGTTCGGCCCCTAAAACAGAGGTCCGCAAATGAGTGGGTCCTTTGCAGATTTAGGCCTTCACTCTTCTGTGCTTTTGTCAGGGTTTTGAAGTCAAGGAAATTTGTGTATGTGGATGACATTGCCCTAGCTGCCCAGCACACAAGCCTCCGTACCATCAGTTGCACCCTACCCCGAGATCTTAGCCCAATGGCTGATTATTTCCAACGCTGGAAACTTAAGCTTAACCTGAAAATAAACACGGTAACTGCTTTCCATCTGAACAATAAAATGGCAAAAACCAAACTCAATGTGCTGTTCTGCGGTGAGAACATCAGCCACGAGGGTAACCCAAAGTATCATTATTATTATATAATTATTATTATAATATGGAGATATACCTATCTCATAGAGCTGGAAGGGACCCTGAAGGGTCATTGAGTCCAGCCCCCTGCCTTCACTAGCAGGACCAATTTTGCCCCAGATCCCTAAATGGTCCCCTCAAGGATTGAACTTACAACCCTGGGTTTAGCAGGCCAATGCTCAAACCACTGAGCTATCCCTCCCCCCTAATGCCTATCTTGGCGTTACACTGGACCGGAGTTTCACCTTTCGACAACACCTCGAGAACATCCACCATAAACTCAGGTCTCGTGTCACACTATCAGAAAAATGTCTGGAACATCATGGGGCTCCAGTCCACGGACCTTATGAACTGCAACAATTTTCTGGGTACATTCTGTGTCTGAATACGGTGCACCAGTGTGGTCTCACAGCAGTCACACTAAACTCCTTGACACGCAACTCAATAACGCTATGCGCATATTGTCAGGGATGCTCAAATCGACTCCAGTCGACTGGCTCCTGGTCCTACCACACATCCAGCCTCCACAGATGAGAAGAGCTGCTCAGACATCTCACTTACTTAACCATGTCAATGCAAACGCAAGGATCCCGCTGCACGATGATCTGCAAAACCCGCCAAAGACGAGATTAAAATCCCACCACCCTCTATGGAACTGTACCGAGACCCTCACACCCAACTGCGATGCTGAGGCTCAATGGAGAGTCACATGGAGCATTTCAACTGCTCAAAACAAACAGCTCATCTTTGACCCTGCCAAGGAACCACCAGGTTTCGATTTATGTCGGAAAGACTGGTGCAGATTGAATCTCATCAGGACGTCTCATGGGAGATGTGGACAAACCCTCTTTAAATGGAAAATGAGGCAAACACCTGCGTGCAACTGTGGTCACCAGGCACAAACAATGGAGCACGTCATATCTGAGTGTCCCCTTTGTTCTTTCAATGGAGGACATTCACCAGCTCGCTGCTGCGGCAATGTGCTGGCTATCAAACCTAGATATAAATTTGTAGTCTTTGCTACCTACCCAAGCTGTACAAAGAAGATACAGGAGGTCAAACTAGATGATCACCGTGATCCCTTCTGACCTGAGAACCTATGAATCTATGAATCATAAGAACAGCCGGACTGGGTCAGCCCAGTGGTCCATCTAGCCCAGATCCTGTCTGCTGACAGTGGCTTCAGATGGAGTGAACAGAATAGGGCGATTTATTGAGATATCCATCCCCTATCATCCAGGATCAAGGATCTCTGACAGTTTGGAGACCACTGGAATTTGGGGGCTTCTCCAAATAGAATGGAGCCATTGAGGTTAACCCGTCTCTAGCTGAAGTACCAGGCACAAGTGCTTGTCCTGCCTCTGTATAGTCCCAGAACGTTGCTAAGGCTGTTCACGGCTGTATTTCTTCTCTTCAAGGTCATATTCCTTAAGGGCTAGAGGCTAAAACATTCCACATATATTCTAAAAATACAGAGCTTTATTTATAAACTGCATAATAGATTTCAAAGGACAGGCGCACCACATTTTATTTTTTATTGCCACTTATCTTCAATCTCTGCCGTTGTATTTATCCTGCTCTGTACAAAGGTGCATCAGCAGCCTTGAGTTTTTCTAAGGCTGACATAGTAGAATGCTAGGAACTCAGTCAAGTGCAATCCTTGTAATTTGTCATAATGCTCCTGGAAGAGATCAGCCTGCTCTCTGAAATACCACTGAGCATATAAAGCAAAACTAAAAACCGTAAACGATCACTGACCATGGAGCCTGCAGTAGGTACAATCTGGGAGCTACAGTCGTGGAAGTGGTGAAATGAGCCTGGGACAGTGGTTTGCTGCCTGACCGTAGGAAGGGACGTGCTTTGCTGCCCGTGAGTTAGTGCCCCTGGGAGGAAACGCTGCCACCTGCTCGACAGGCCCACCTGCAGCTTGTGTACAAAGCCCCCCCATCCCCCTGCCCCCCCCAAGCCTTCCCCATGCACAGAAGAAATCCCAACCCCCAGCTCCAAGCGAAGGCGCTCAGGTCCCCCACCTTTGCTAACACAGACACACTGCACGGTGCGCAGGCTGTATTTGGGAAGTTCCCCACAGGGAGACGAAGGGAGGAAAAGAACGACACCTCCTGGTGTTAGGCCTGTGAAGCCCTCCGGGGAGGTGGCCAGACCCTGCAGGGATGAGGGCTGCGTAAGAGGCACCATGGGACATGTCTCTGCCATGGCTGGGTCTCACATGCCGACTCCTGTCTTGGAGCACCAAGATTTACTCCTGTAAAGAGCATTCATCCCCCCGGGGATCAGCCCCGCCTCCCCTCCCCCCACAGGAGCCCAGGCTTCGGCCCCAGCTCGGGAACACGTCTTTAGCGAAGGGCCTGGCTTTCCTGGGGAGCCTGACTCATCAGCTCGTGGGGCCAGAGAACCCCCAGCGTCCCATGCATGTGGCTGATTGATGCAAAGGGACATAAGCTTTTCTAGCTGCCTCCCTCGGGGAAACCAGGGCCCCCTATCTCCCAGATGATTAGTACTAAGGCTGGAGCAATGCTGCGGCTGAGGCTGGATGATCCTGCATGAGCCCCACCTCTCTGGATTCAACCTGCCTTCACGGGGCACTTTCTGCCTGGTGCCCGCGTGATCCCTGGCAGGTGGCTGGAGAGGGCAAGTGAACCCAGTGGGAAGAGCCAGAGCAGCTTGCAGAAAGCTGGCCATTTCTCAGGCAGTGTTGTTTAACAGGGCCCTCCCTCTGCAACACCATTTGAGTCGCCTCTGTCAGAAACGTTGACAAGTCGCTCTGTGTTTCATATGGAGAAAGAGAGGATTCCACCAATGCTGGAAACGCTCGTGAGTCTTTAGTTCTCTCTACTGACATGAAGAGGGGTCTTGTGGCTCTCCTCAGGAGACATAAGACAAGTGCACGGAGGCAGCTAAGCACTTGGAACTAAATAATACAACCCCTTTCTAACAGCATTTTAATATCCAAAACAAGGCAAGAACCCCAGCATTTCCCAGCCCAAGTAGCTTTCTGCAAGTGCATGAACACTGATTATGAAGGGAGCAAGGTAATTAAACGTCAGCTGTTTGTAATTACCCATTCAAACTATTTTGCCCTCCCCCCGAAATATTAAAAAAATTGCTCTCAGGTCATTGTGCTGTGCCAAATGCCTTAAGATAATAGCTCTGGCTCGCTGAGCACTCATCTTATCTCCGTCTCATGGGAGTACCCAACGCTGGAGTTTGGTGTTTTTCAGTGAGAATGAGAAGGGTAGCAATTGTTTGATTCGTTCGTTAATTATATGCCGCTGGTGTTTCCTTGCCGGGCTAGCTGTTAACCCAGTGCGAGGGAGGCTCGGAGGAAGCGGTTTCTATGGCAGGGAAGAGGAGGGACCTGCTCAGACTTTGGGCAGGGCATTATAAACCATCCAGGAGGGCCCAGGCTAAGATGGTGCTGTCTGGTGATTGATAGTGATAGAAGATGACAGAACAAGGAGTAATGGTCTCAAGTTGCAGAGGGGGAGGTTTAGGTTGGACATTAGGAAAAACTTTTTCACTAGTAGGGTGGTGAAGAACTGGAATGGGTTACCTAGGGAGGTAGTGGAATCTCCTTCCTTAGAGGTTTTTAAGGTCAGGCTTGACAAAGCCCTGGCTGGGCTGATTTAGTTGGGTTTGGTCCTGCTTTGAGCAGGGGGTTGGACTAGATGACCTCCTGAGGTCCCTTCCAACCCTGAGATTCTATGATTCTATGATAGTGGCTGGCTATCTGTGCCTGGACTGGTGACACACAGAGCTCCAGTTTGAAGGTGTCTGGCGGCTGCTTGTGGGTGACGCTTTCAGACCCCTCTCTTCGGGAATTGTCCAGTTCTTGCTGATTGGCAGTGGATGCCCTCGGCCAAATTCACCCCGGTGTAATGTCACTGAGGTGATGGAGATGGAGCCAACCCTCTGAAACTAAGGGAAGACACTTCATTTCCCTGTCTAGTGTCCTCCCCAAAGTCCGGGGAGAGACGTACTTCCTTGTCTCCATCACTCGCAGGGGGCGAAGGGGCCTGGAACTAGCCCTCTTCCCCACGGTCTCTGCCAGACCCTCTGCTGCCGTTGGGTGACAACAAGCCCCACCCTCCCCCCCGTCAGTTTTACTTCCCTGCTGTGCTGAGCTCTCCTCGCTGGTGCTGAAACCCTCCTGTGGCTCTGACCAGGGAAAGCAGCTCTGGTGTCGTGCTACAGAACTTATTGACTCCAACAAGGTCACAGGCACTTTATTAATTGGACTCGAGGAGGAGTCTCATCCCTCATTAGTTTTAGGCCTGGAATCCATTAGCTCCCTGGCAGCGTCTTCGACTATTAAACCCTGGGCTTTGTGTCCCTTCTCCCAGACCAAGGTAGAAAGCCCTTTGTTAGGGCTGCTGCCGCCACTCCAAGGCACGGGCTGTGATTTATTACCACCCACCATATGGCTGCACTCGTCTTCCATTTGTCTGCTTTAAATAATTATTTAAGCTTTATTAGGTATTTATCAAATAAACTGTCAGCATCTGAAGTTTCCTTATTGTAGCCAGAGATTTAGAGTGGCAATTTGTATGCATCCCAGCCCCTCTGCAGAACAGCTCTCTGTGGGCTGAAATTATGATATGAACATGATGTTTTATGAGATAATAGAACTTGAGTTCAAAATTCTGGGGGGTTTAAGCTCCCGTGCACTTGGTGAGCAATCAGCGGGAGGCTCTCCTGCCTGTATTTCTCTCTGGAAGGTGCTAGGCAGTGAGCTGGAGGTCAGGGCAGTGACGGATAAATTGAAGAAACTGCTACACTCTCAGCTCCAGTAAGTTTGACTTAGCCCAAGTTTAGCACCACATGGATGCTCTGCTCCTCATATTCACCCAGGGAACTCAGCTCTGCAAAGGATGAGCAGGGCTGGGCTGGCTTTCTCCCTAGCTCGCCCAACCCTCCCTTCTCTGTGGGAGGATTGGGAGCTCAGGATCCTCGGTGAGAATGTAACTGCAATGGCGTTCCATGCCGACTGTGTGCTGAGGGAGTAGCCCCAGAGGAGAGACGGAGCCCTGCCTGTGCCCCACTCCTCCTCTGCAACAGGAGAGCCTGCAGCTGCCAGAGGGACCAGAACAGGATGCTGAATCGTACACCTATCCTGGGGACGATGACTCGGGCGCCCAATTCCATGCACTGACAATGCCGTTAAACTTTCCCCATCCAGCACACTGGGCCAGTGGGAGTCCACTGTGTAAATGGGGTTCATTGTCTGTACTGTTTGCCCCTGGTGCCTTCACATGTTAATACCAAAGGAAATAGGAAAATGGAATAGGAATAGGAAAACGGAGAGGCCAGTGGTGCTGTGGGAAGGGAGCAGGGACGAGCTGTCCTGGGCAGCATGTTAGTTCAAACAGGAGGAAGCTGTTGAGGGAAACCTGGCCAGGAAAGCAGAGTTTCCAGTCTCCAAGCGGTGGTGTAATTATTCTGCTCTCCCCGTCTCTGGCCTTGGCACTGGCTGGCTACACTTGTCTCTCCCACGCTGGAGTCTGTTCTTTCCCACCCAGGGAACGGCTCAATTCCAGAAGCTACATCTTTGCATTTCAAAGGCATTTCTCTTCTGCAGCTTATCTTCCCTGCTATTTCTTCTCTCCTCTCTGCAGAGTGGTGGGGAGCTGCCTTCCTCTCTACGGAACTCTCCCTCACTGCATCCCCCAGTCAGACCAGCCCCCAGGGGGTGTTTAATGGACACTGTTTACAAGAGAGTCAATACTCTGAAATCTGTTTGTTTGGAGCCCTTTGCTGATCTCTGCCAGAGCGGGAGCCTGGCCACACGCATGCGGTCCGGGTCAGCCTCTCATCGCAGGACATGGAGCAGAGAACTTTAAAAGGCTTCCCCTTGGTTGATGACATCTAATGTGCCCCATACTGTATCACCCCTACACTGGGGCCATCGCTCCTCGCCCTGACGACTCCTCCCGGCTTGCCCAGATGGCAATTGGCGGTGGAGGAGCAGCAGCAGCACAAATGATGGTGGGATGAGAACCCCGCAAGGACATTGTGATTCCAGTTGGCTTTCTCCAGTGTGCTTATTGAGTCAGGGAATTCTGGGCCACACCTTTGTGATTCGGGCCCTCGAGAGGGGCCTGGAGGGGCAGTAAATGTGTCAGCTCTGCTGGAGAAGCCAGTGGCGAGTTGTTCTTTGGGAGCAGAAGGGTTGCAGAATTCCAGTCCCTTCTCTGTGCTAACCAGCTGGGTGCTGTGATGCCATCAGATTCCGCAGGGCCTTGCTTATCACCAGGAAAAGCTACTTGCAACTGACAGAATGTGCTGCGTGCGTTCTCCCTTTGTTGTCACTAAGGTGTTGTTTTCTGGGCTTATCCAGCATCCCATCCTCCTTGTAACCTTTGAAAGACACCTGCTCTAGAAAGCACAAGGTGGGATGCCAGTTACAGACATTTCATCTGTAGGGAGATTCTTGGCACCTCCAGGCTCTGTGCCGGCAAATGCTACTTCTGCAAGTAGTTTTACACACCTGAGGGCTCTCCTAGGATAGGATCCTTTGGCTGTCACCTCCAACTAGGTCCATGCAACCGAAACGAAGACCTAACTCTAAATGCCCACTTGGAGCAGTGCCTCGCTGACTTGGTCCTGCAGGGGAGCCCTAGTGGGGAACAGCACTCTCGCTGCACTTCCCGAGACATATTTCGTTCCGGGAATTAATTTTGGGGGTAAATTATGTCATTTCACCAAAACAGTGATGCCGCCGGTGCATATGAGTTGGGCCAGGTAGCTAGAAGATATTTGGGGGGTGTTTTTTAATAGAAAACATGATGAGTGTTCCTACTGTGAAATGTAAGCCATTCCACTGACACTATCCACAACTTATTCAAAGATAACGGGAGTTACAAAGAGTCAATGGGAAATTATTTCAGGTACATGACATGGAAAGGAGAAAATCGTAGTGCTAATGTACAGTAAGTTCTTGTTAGGGCAGAATCGTGAGATGATTAATGCAGGGGTGGAAACTTGTCCAGATTTTGATTCCTGCAAGAATGCACATGAACCATTTTTCCTTTATAGATTCTTGACATTTAACCTACTCAACGCTTTTTATTTGCATTGATCACATTTTATAGTATGATTAAATTTGTATGGAAGAGAACCAATTAGTTTTGTTTTACACTTATTGAATGCACTTTATGGTCAGACAAATTAACTCTCAGCAGTTAGTTTGATTTATCCACCAGTGTAAAGCTTGGCGGCCTGTACTCTCGGCTAAGCAGTTTTAAAAGAACGATCTTTCTTGTTGTTCTTTCCTGTCTGGGAGGAAACCTGAAAGGAGCTGGAAAGGAGGACGCTCTTGTGGGTGCCACTGTTCACACTCTCAGGCCAGAGCGCTTACTGCCAAGCCAGGGAGCAGAGATTCCAGCACAGAGTCACTGGGTGAACTGGACCATCCAACAGTGACACCAGGCTGTAGCCTTCTTTGCTTTCGTTACCGTCCTAGCTGTGACTCACAGCCTCTCCTCAACCTGGTGCCTCGCAGCAAGCGGCCACCTAACGGCCCAGCATCTGCTTCCCCTTCTGGAGATGTGGGTATTGGGGTAGCACATCCCCAACGTTGCCAGCAGAGGTCTGACAAACAGGGACCACCCTGAGTAGGCAAAGCAGCGTTTCTTGCCTCATGAGTGTCTCGTTCTCTGAAGGTCGGGGGGGGGGGGGTAGTGTCACTGGGTGGGACTGGGCTTTGAAGGTCTTTTTGTTAAAGAAAAGAGCCTTCTGACATTTAATGGTCCCAGGCACAGGCTGGCAGCAGCCCAAGCAGCCCCTTTATGTCTGAGCAGGCTGCTGACATGGGGGGCTGACATGGGGGGCTCAGATTTAGGGGAACCTCAAGGCTCCAGGAACGAAGGACATCACGGGGGAGAGCCTGCTAAGGCCAGTGAGGCTGCGGGGGGCTGAGACAGGAGGCATCACACCCAGAAGCCCAGACATTGTACCAGGAGCCAAAGAGGGAGCCCCGCAACCCCAGCTCACCCAGGAGAGCCCCAGCCCTGGGGTGTTAGGAGGTGATAGGACAGGAGCCCCGAAGCCATAAGTCAGGCACAGCACCAGGACTCCCCTTCGCGGGGACTTCAGAGGCTTGCGTGACTCGTTGCTACACGGGCCGCGGGCTGGGCGTCTCTCGCTCTGTCCCTCTGGCAGTCAGAGACTTGACAAATAAGGCTCTCAGTGGATGCAGGAATAGGACATCGTGAGATGGGGAAATGCAAATCAAGCTCAGACCAGAGAACCAATTTTTCTGTTCCAAAATGTAATTAATCAATTATGTCCGGCGAAGGGGGGATCGATATTTGTATAAATGAGATGTTCAGACCCAGAGCAGGAATTGTTGTGGTTGTTGCTTAATCTTTCACCTTCTAATCTAATGTAAATGATGGTCCTTGGTAGCTAGGCTCAGCTCTGCTTGCCCAGTGTCCCATCTCTCCTTGCAGATTCCTGTCATGCTGTGAGCGAGATGCTGTTTTCCCTGCTGCTGGGGCATGCCGGGGACTGGGGTCTCGTTGCATTGCCCAAGGGCTGCTTCTAGGCCTGCGTTTGGGAAGGTGGAAACCCCTTTCCCATTCCCCTGCCTCCTTCCAACACTTGTACAGAAGGTTACTTGGCCGCCTGCCTCTGGGGCCAATAAAAATCAGCCATGGGACCCATAATGGGCGGTTGCCTCTGAGTGGCCCTCATGGCCAGCGGTTGCTCTGCAGCACCTTGCCTCTGTTCTCTTCTTCCGGGTCCCTTACGAATGACAGAGTCCACCGGTAATGCAAACAGTTCCCTCAAGGGGTCCCATTTATTTGGGTCTCTGGGGACACACGGACCCTCCAGCCCCCCAACCCTTCCCTCCCTGTAGTCCAAAATAACCCAAAGTCTTTAAAAACAGAACACAACTCTGACAGGTTGGGATGCCCCCTCCTCCTGGGGGTCTGTCTGTTTCCCAGCACTGCCTGCCCATTGTTTCCTTCTCCTCAGGCTTTCGCAGTGGGTGCCGTCCCCCTGTGGACGCGGGGCCCACTGGAGCCTTCTTACTACTCCCTGCAGTGTCTGCAGGCATAGCTACAATTCCCTAAGCGTCCCTATCCTGGCTCCTTGTACACTGGACTCACCTGATTCCTCTCCAGTGGGGCTTATTCTGTAATCAGCCTGGCTTAGCCTCACGCTGTCCAGCGCCTGGGGCAAGCCACCCTGCCCTAGACCCGCCTCCCTTCCCTCGGCCCCTCGCCTCCATGGCTGTGGCTCCTACTCCCAGAATTAAATATTTCATCCCAGGACACTCACTCTTTGGACAAAAGGGTTTTTACAGCAGCCCCAGCCCCAGCTAGCAGGGGGGGTGCCAGGCCTCTGGGGATAATTACAGGTCGGGACATTCTGAAGACTAAAAATGTCCCTTTTCCTGTGGCATGGCGTCTTCCCCCAGACTATGGTGGAAACACCCCCCCACCCACCCACCCCGTGTCTAGCCCAGTGGCTCAAGGCTCTGTGTGTGCAGGCACAGGGCACATTTTAGATCTTAGGGACTGGCTACCGGAGCAGCCGCACACGCCACGTGCCGAGGGGGATGTGTTTTTACATGGATCTCTGACATAGTAAAAGTTTTGATGACTGTTTGGCAGGAGCATCCCGAGCCCTCAGTCAGGACCAGGGCCCCATCTGCCCTGCTACAGACTAGCAGCAACCTCTGCTTCCAGTGCTCTCCTTGCTCTTTAGTGGTACGGCAGCTGTAACATCACATCATGCCTGCTGTTTGCTGAGCGAGTATCCCTGAGGGAGGCTGCTGTGTGAGAGGGGAGCTCAAAACCCCTG
Source organism: Platysternon megacephalum (assembly GCA_003942145.1). Classification (NCBI taxonomy): domain Eukaryota; kingdom Metazoa; phylum Chordata; order Testudines; family Platysternidae; genus Platysternon; species Platysternon megacephalum. The sequence goes on along the minus strand of QXTE01000040.1, from coordinate 704,681 downwards.
TGCCCCACTCCTCTGCATCAGGAGAACCTGCAGCTGCCCGCTGTAAAGAACAGGCTGGTGGGTGTCAGGTCATAAGAGTCTGTCTCACCGCACTGTGGAGCACATCCCGGGTGCGAGAACCCAGCCTCACCCAGCGGCACAGCAGCATGATGCACAAACCAGTTTGTTCCAGGGCTCATGCTCCCTAGTTATTACTTACTGGCCTGAGACCTGTGAATTGCATTGAAACCAAATTCCCAGGCAACATGGAGAGGAAGCTGCTCAGCTGTCTTGGTGTTCGGAGTCTCTATCATGTCCGTCTGTCCCTCCTGGATAATGGGGAGGCCCATGGCCAGCAGGCCTTGCTGACACTGCCATTAGTTATTTCTTTGTTTATTTTTCATTATTTAAAAAAATGTGATTGACCGAAGCCCCCTGAGCTGTGCCCTTCTCTCCCTTCATATTCTTCCTGGCACCTCGTTCTCCCTCCCCTGTTGCCTCCCATTCATGGTTACACCCGTTGGAGTTTCTTTTCTTAATGAATGCGAGCTTTGAGGCAGGGTCTGTCTCTCACTATGCTTTCCCTGTGGCTCCCGCTTGGGCAGTCATGATGCCCATGGGGGAGGGATAGCTCAGTGGTTTGAGCATTGGCCCGCTAAACCCAGGGTTATGAGTTCAATCCTTGAGGAGGCCATTTAGGGATCTGGGGCAAAAAATTGGTCCTATATATAGAGAGAGATATACCTATCTCATAGAGCTGAAAGGGACCCTGAAGGGTCATTGAGTCCAGCCCCCTGCCTTCACTGGCAGGACCAATTTTGCCCCAGATCCCTAAGGGGCCCCCCTCAAGGATTGAACTCACAACCCTGGGTTTAGCGGGCCAATGCTAGTGAAGGCAGGGGACTGGACTCGATGACCTTTCAAGGTCCCTTCCAGTTCTATGAGATAGGTATATCTCCATATATTATTATATTATGATCAGCCGCCACCCTAGGAAATGAGTATGCCGAGGGCATGTTCAATCCATGGACCTGGCCAGAAGAAGGAAAAACCACTAGACTGCTGCAAGCACAGAGAAGTATTGGGCATCCTGGGGAAAGGAGAGCAGGACGCTGAGCTGCTGGAGAGCAGGCATCCGAGCGATACCTCTGCAGTGTCCCAGCCTGAATAACGCCAACATTTAATTGTGGACAAATTGGAACACAAAAGAAAGTGGAAAACGTAACAGAGACGTTTTCCCTGTAACAGTTCTGACAGCAATTCCCTGAGCACTGCACGGTGTGGCCCCTCCCTCTGCGCCGTGCTGTAGCCGGCAATTAGAGCATGCCAGTCACTGTCACTGCCTTATTGGTGATGATGGGGAGACGAAGGAGCTGCGAGACACACAGATTCTCCTGAAGCGTCTCTCTCCCATTTGTCATTTAAAACTTGTAATTAGAATCAAAGGTTATGTTCAAAATGTGTTTCAAGGATTTCACTTCAGTTCTGTCCTGTACGTAAAAAACTTTGGTTGCTCATGAAAGGGCTTCATTTCAGTCATCTCCAGTACACAATAAAGTGCTGTAATAAGGACTTGCCAGGAAATAATCAGTGCTGGATCAAACCCTTGGCACCCTGCCAGCAAACTTCTGAATTGCTGGATGTGACTATTTGTAAATGTTAGTGATGTCACCAGTATGGAAATCAAACCCCCCTATTAGCCACAGCCTGCACTTACCGAAATGGCAAATATACGTCATTCCAGCAACATGAAGGGCTAACTCCTAGACTGTATCAAACCTTAAATGAATTCAGAACGAATGACCAAGCGTACAGGGGGGAGAGCGATAGATAATCCCCGGTGTTTGACCCAGCTTTTTGGTGTGTTACAGCAACCTGCACCCGAAGACGCCCTTTGTACACATGGTCCAAAGAACGGGGACTGCACCTCCTGGCTGATTAGCCCAAGTGTTGGTTGCTTGAATGGAAAGTGAACTACAAGTGGAAGCTTGCTGAACAGAGCCCAGCTTCTGTTTCTACAAAGCACTATGCAGAGCTAGAGAACGGGCATGTGAACAGCACCTCTGGAGTGGCTGGCTGTGGGGCAGAGGACGATGGGTGGGGAGGAGAGCTGGTCAGGGCTCCAGGTGCCTCCTCCTGGTCCATCTGCAAAGGAGGCCTCACCGGAGAGCCCAGCCCAGAGGTGTCATTGCCGCTACAGCAGAGGTGAGTGGCAGGACCATAGCACCCACTCCAGTTCCTGCCAGGAGGATCAGGTGACCTCATCAGTAGGTCCAGTTTCATAGACACCTTATTGTGGCTTAAAAATATTCAAAGCCAATTATCTTTGTAACAGTGAATAACATTCTTGGCGGCCAAAAGAGAAGTCTGAAAAGTCTGGAGATTGACTCCACCTTCTAGGACTCACCTAGGCAGTGGGTAAAAATCAATTGGCTGCATGAAAAAATGGCCTGCGTTCCCTCTTAGCATCTGACCCTCTTTGCAGAGTGGCCATTTCCAAGCAGGACCTACACTTTGGGAGTGTTGGAGACTCCCACTGGGCCTTTTAGTTCAGGGCTCATTGTTCTTTTTCTCTCCTGTTTGCACTTTGTGTTTCTTTCTTGAACAATGACCTGACACAGACAGGCCTGCAGCAGAGAGGCAGAATGCTGATGGTTTCGTCTGACTCTCACCCAGGCATTCTACCCTGCCATTGCTACAGGAAACACCTTGGCTCTGTTAGCTCCATCTTTTGTCTTGTTACGAGTTGGAAGGGTACTTTCCCCACAGAAAGGGCTGAAATGCTTCAATGACTTTGAAAAAAAGGTTGTGTAGATTCTGTGAGATTTTGGAGTTGAGTTAAAGAAAAGTCTTCTAACAAGCGGAATGTCATTTTTTTCAAAGATAAGAAAAAGGCTACTCGAGCTGTCAGAGTTTAAGCTGCAACCTTTATGTTTACAAAGCAAAAAGGGCAATTAAGTGTGGAAAAATAAATCTTCCAAGACTCTGTCGATGGTTCTGCAAGGTTTGTACTCAGACTGCTGAGTGACAGGCTGTATTAGTGCCTGAGGCGGTGACTCAATTTAGAGCAGCCCCTGAAATTGCTTTGATGCTGCATTGTATCCCAATAAAGATGTTTCTTAACACTGTACCCCTCCTCCCTGGCAACTGTTCATTACAAAATTCTACCCTGGATGCTCTCTGCAGTGCTGCTTTGGCACAGCATGGTCTGCCTTCTCTGTTAAGCTGCACTCATTTGGAGCATGTTATTAAGGGTACAAGAGCAAATTATCCCACTGCATAGGAACGATAGGAAGAACGGCAAGAGACCGCGCTTGCTTATCCAGGAGATCTTCATCGAGCTAAAACTCAATAAAGAGTCCTACAAAAAGTGGAAACTAGGTCAAATGACAAAGGATGAATATAAACAAATAACACAAGTATGTAGGGACAAAATTAGAAAGGCCAAGGCACAAAACAAGATTAAACTAGCTAGAGACATAAAGGGTAACAAGAAAACACTCTACAAATGCATTAGAAGCAAGAGGAAGACCAAGGAAAGGGTAGGCTTGTTACTCAATGGCTGGGGTGGGGGAAACAGTAACAGAAAATGTGGAAATGGTGGAGGTGCTTAATGACTTCTTTGTTTCAGTTTTCACCAAAAAGGTTAGTAGTGATCGGATGTCTGACACAGTGAATGCCAGTGAAAATGAGGCAGGATCAGAGACTAAAACAGGGAAAGAACAAGTTAAAAATTACTTAGACGAGTTAGATGGCTTCAGGTCACCAGGGCCTGGTGAAATACATCGTAGAACACGCAAGGAGCTGACTGAGGAGATCTCTGAGCCATTAGCGATTATCTTTGAAAAGCCACAGAAGATGGGAGAGATTCCAGAGGACTGAAAAGAGGCAAATCTAGTGCCCAGCTATAAAAAGGGCAATAAGGACAACCTGGGGAATTACAGACCAGTCAGCTTAACTTCAGTACCTGGAAAAATAATGGAGCAAATAATTAAGCAGTCAGTTTGCAGACACCGAGAAGAAAATCAGGTGATAAGTTAGAGTGAGCATGGATTTGTCAAAAACAAATCATGTCAAATCAACCTGATTGCTTTCTTTGATGGGGTAACAAGCCTTGTCGATAGGGGAGAAGCGGCAGATGTGGTATATCTTGACTTTAGTGAGGCTTTTGATACTGTCTCACATGACCTTCTCATAAACAAACTAGGGAAATGTAACCTAGATGGAGCTACTATGAGGTGGGTGCAAAACTGGTTGGAAAACCGTTCCCAGAGAGTAATCAGTGGTTCACAGTCAAGCTGGAAGGGCATAACGAGTGGGATCCTGCAGTTCTGTTCAATATCTTCACCACTGATTTAGATAATGGCAATCACCTATTAGCACCTTTCACGCACCGTCAGCTGCTTGGGGAGCGCTGCATTCCAGGGGCCTCAGACATTGTTCCTCTTGGCACAAAATGAACCATGAAGAGGAAAGGGGGACAGGGCAGGGAGCAGAGGTTGGGAGCCCAACGTCCAAGCACTGAGTCCTGATTCAATAACAGACAAAGGGCTCAGCCCTGCACAGCCTGTGTCAGAGAAGCACCGTTATCACCAGCCTGCCAGGCTGCCACTTCTCCTCTTCCTCCTTATGCAAAGCTCATGTTTCTAGCTACTTGCGGCCACCTTTCAACAGCGCCCCAGCACAGCACGCCGCCAGCCACACCACTGCTCCGACGGGGTCCCTGGGATGACCTGTGAAGAACCTGACACCCCAGAGCTCGCCGCAGCCTTGACGCCTGGCCCAGTCTGAGATGCTTGGGATCAACTCAGCACTGTTAAGGACAATCACATGCCATACAGCTGCTGCTCCAGCGATGCCTCAGGGCAGGGAGGCACAAGGGACAGGAACTAGCATTGGCCACTGCCACTTCAACAGCGTGACACCGGTGGCCAAGCGGAGCCAGGCCGCGCTGCATCAGGCCATGTGAACGTGCTGTGGGAGGTGAGTGGCAGGACACGGTTACACCAGCTGCTCTCCCTGAGGTCGCTTTCCATAAGCCAGCTTCAGCAGGGATGGCCTGTCCGTGTGGCGGTGGGGAGGAGCCGGGACGTTCTCCCAGGAGGTTCTTGCTCACACTAAGAGCGCACTGCAGAGAGCTACGCGGAGCTCGGGAACAGGGCTGGAGCATACCACCATGGCCCCGTTCCCGTCCCGGCACTGGCTCCCCCTTGCTCCCCACATCCCGTCCACACTGCCGGCATCCATCCTGGGCGGGGGGGTTCTCTTCCCTGGCTTTCCTACTGACACAAAACGTTTTTGTAGCCACCCCCAGGAGAACAGCCAAAGGCACAATCATCCCGACAGCCACGCAGGCCTGAGGGCCCTTTGCAGAGCCTGGCCCCTGGCCCCATGCCCAGGATGGTCTCGCGCAGGCTCTGCCCTCCTGCACCTTGGCCAGCAGGGGCCGGTGGCCCGCACCAGGGCTCCAGACAGCACAGGGCCACGCAGGCTCCCGCTGTCTCCATGGCATCGCTCTGCATCGCCTCCATGAATGGGGGTGCCCACGAGGCCAACGCAGCCCTTAGGGTGGAGCAGCCAACACCAGGGTGCAGAAGGGACCCAATGCCGCAGGACTAGCCCCCCCGCCTCCCCCGCCCCCCACCTCCCCACTACGCAGGCCCAGATCAGGCCAGCTGGGGCCTGCGATCCTAGGGACCCTGCCAGGAAATGTGGATCTAGGCCAGGCTCCAGTTCCATTCTGTCTGCGGAAACACACACGCTGCACGTGCCAGACAGACCCTGGGGCGCGCTGGTCTGCACACAGGTGGAAAGCACTCATTGCCCGCCCCGATCCTGCAGTACCTCTCTGCTGGGACAGCCCTCTGTGCCAGGACAGGGCAGACAGGAGGCTACAGGAAGCCACCAGGTGGGAAATGCAGCCAGGAATGGGTAATGCACAGGGGCATTCCAGCCAGACGTCCCTAGCCCATGGCGATAGAGGGTTTGGGGAGCATTGAATTCTGCAGGGACACACAGTGCTGAGCGAGACATGGTGACCCCAAGTAGACAAGCCCGCAGCTTCAGGGGATGGTTCACTTTCTCTCTGCAGGAGCCTCCCAAAAACCGGCAGCTGCTGCTGAGGGAATACAACCAAATCCCCGTGTCCAGGACGCCCAGCTGTCCTGGGCCAGCCTGGGACCCAGCCGCCTCTAGAGGCGCAGGCTTTTCCTCTCTGCCCGAGGTTTCTCACCTTACCGTTCTCCCATGGCTGGGATTAAGCCTGGGCTGAGATTGCGACTCTAGACGCACCAGTGAGGCTGTTCCACTGCTTACAGGTGAGGCTTTTTTCTCATCCCCAATGTGTTTTCTAGGAACTGCCCCAACATTAGCAAATCACTGAGCAGAGAAATGATGGCATCAGTGCATGCACACACACACACATGCACACACACACACACACATGCATGCACACACACACATGCACACACACACACACACATGTACACACACACGTGCATGCACACGCACACGTGCACACACACGTGCACACACACACGGCGCCTGCACCTTGGCACACAAACACCACTCGTTAGAGAGTAGATACGGTTAAGCTCACCTAGCCCAGCCCACAGGCCTCCTAGGAACAGATGCTCTTGACCCAGAGGTGGTGAAGACCTCACACATCCACAATATGCGTAGCTCTGTGTAGCTATGCCACCTTGTCACGAGGCTTCGCCTGTGCCAGAGCAAAGGGCTGGGGGTGGAATTAGGAGGGGACTCCTTTCTTAAATAAATCCAAGGGAACGTGCAGCCATTCCCTCTGTGCAGTTCACCACATCCATCGCCACGGGGCAGGCAGGAACGAGCCTTTCCGACGCTTCAGTGAAATGACGCTTCTTTTGTTGTTGCTGTTTGCTTAGTTATACGGCACCCCATGCGTCCGGCTCCCCCAGCATATGGTTACGCTGGGGAGTCAGGCTGAACCGAGAGAGCCTTTGCTGCTCACTCAGAGCCCTGTCTGCCCATTTGCAAGCTGCAGGGAGAGCACCTGGATTCAGAAGAAACATTTGGTTACAGAGAGGGCCCAGAAACACCAGTGCCAGGAGCCCTCCCCTCGCCCTCCCGTCTGCAAGACGGTGAACTGCTTTGGACTGGGGAGTATCAGGAAGTCAGCTGGAGGCACCAGGACAACACAAAGTTATCGCCCAGCAGAGGCCAGAGGCCAGCTGCCCCATCCACACTGAGAGGTACATTCCCCGTGGGCAGCATGGCTACTCCCCATGTCTGGGGCTACTCCGTATGCATTGAGGGAGCAGACTGGGCCCACAGATGTCTGTGTTACAGACTGACTGTCCTTGCTCACTGTTTATTATTGGTTCCTCTGCCACGCGCTGGGAAGCCTGAGCCCTGTGATAAATGGACTGAAGGGCTCCCGGTTGCACTGTAGCGTCTGGAAGTTCAATCACTGAGAGCTTGGCATATTTTACAGCTTGTCTCCTTATACAAGGGCACAGAGGGCAAAGAAATATCTGGTGCTGTGCCCGCCAGGGAGTAAGCTCAGCCATGGATACAGTGACTGACGGCAGAGCTCGGCATCCAGATGATCGAATGGGAAGAACCACTGGCTCCCAAGGTAGAAGGGGTCCAGTGCTGAACATCAGGGGGCTGAAGAGAAGAGAAGAGAAGAGAAGAGAAGAGAAGAGAAGAGAAGAGAAGAGAAGAGAAGAGGACGGGGGCCAATGTTTCTTGCCATGCAGGCTGTCAGTGAGAGCTGGGTTCCTGCACACGAGGGACTGGTTAGCGCTGGGCTTGGCAAAGCATAAGATAGAAGAAGCCCCCGGGCAGTGCCGCATGGAGGAACCTTAGGGCTCCATAGCGTCTGCTACTTTCGGGCCAGATTCTGCCAGCCTTACGCCCGCCAAATGGCTTCTCTCACCCACTGAAGTCCCTCTGAGTGAGGGTTACACAGCGGGGCCCTGGCGGGGCCCAAAGAGTCTTTCCTTCATTAACATTATTTTACATTGCCGTTGTCTGCACTTACAGCAATTCCCAGGTGTCTCCTCCAGCCAGTTTTCATCTGTAAAACTCCTCGCCTCAGCCCTTGCAGCCCCAGAGCCCCCTCCTCCTGCTGCTTTTCGGATGCCTGCTGTCAACGCGAGATTGCGCCCGGTTAACAAACACGCTGCTGATCACTTGCACAGAGATGCATAAGGTTTGCCATGCTTGTGTCCAGGTGTCTGGCAGCGAATGATAAATGGCCCCTTTGGGGAAAATTCGTGAGCCATACTGCCTGGGTAAAAGTGTGCCTTCTGCTCACTGATCTAGAGAGTTATAAACACTGGAGAAGCATATGTTTGGGAGACAGAATTCAAATTGAATTAACTTGTTGAACAAGCGTGGAAAACTCTGGTCTCATTATTTACACAAATAAATGCACAGACTGGGCAGAATACAATCGGCTGAGCACGTCCATATTCACACCCCTCTGCAGGGCAGGGGGTGCTCTCACAGTGCCAGCCACTCAGCAGAGTTTGCTACATGGCAGACTCATAAGTGTGGCAGGTTTATCAAAACAGAACCCTTTGCAAAACTCTGCAGGGAATCTATCACACTCACTGGAAAGAACTTTTTAGTGCAAACCTGGTTAATGATTAGTTGGAGTTTTCATCATTTATTACTTTACAAGAACATCAGAAACTCAAGGAGAGTTATTCCAGGCACGATACAGGGATTGTGGGACTGGGTTTGAGCTGCATGGACAAAGCAGGATAAAGAAAATTGAAAAGATGAAGGGCAGCTTTTAATTCGTTGCCGTATTTATTACTCAGAGAGATGTGTATGGATTTCCTATTGAAGTAAATTGTAGGTAAATAAAGAGGTCATCAGATTTCCTAGGGTTTGCGTCTCACCATCTGCAGGCTGTTTATATTGGTCTGCAGGACACTTACGTATTTCAAAGGTTTCATGTATTGTATATTTGCAGTGAAGGTGTTGCATCTAAATGATGCAAGTGCAGAATCCATGTGTGTATTTATTAACAGCTGCCACAAACAGAACGAGAAACGAAAACTGTGATGGGGGTCGCTCTTAGCATATATCAGAGAGATGTTTCCAGTGAGATGTTTCTTTACACTCATATGTGATCAGATATGGAGATTCCTGTGACTGCCTGCGGTCAGAGCGCACAGACTACCAGCCCCCAAATCCAAGCGCAAAGGCAAGGTTTCAGAGAGCCCCAGACATTCAGCCTCCCAAACAAGAACCATTTCTATAAAAGCCAGGCCAGTGTGTGTCATGGTGTGAATCCAGCCAGAGTACATTGCAGGGCTGGCTCACTGTCAGCCCTCGAGCTAAGGTGCTTCCAGAGGTGTCCCCTGCACACGGCACCCAAGCGCCTCACAAACCAGAAGGAAAGGTCCCCATGCGTTGCCGTGCTGCACGCCAGGTTTGAGCCGAGTCCAGAGAAGGGAGGAGTAATAAGCACTGGCACCATACGAAGTAGTTTCACTGCAGAGGCTGGGGCCATAGATGGATTTTCTATTGAGGTCACGGGTTCCAGGAGTTTACGCTGAGTCTTTGGTGGCTGTTTGCACTGAGCAGCAGGCTGCACTGGCACGGCACCCGGCACGGTCGCCTTGTCTATTAATAACTGATTGGAAAGCAGGGAACGGGGCCAGGAGGCATCAGAAAGCTTCCCTTGCTGTCTGAATCTGCGTTCGCTGGGTCAGGCAAACGCGGCCTGAGGACTGTCACCCTGGCCGGAGACTTCAGCATCACTCGCCAGAGGCTAGCACGGTGACTGCTTCCTCTGCAGCCACGCTGCCAACAGCCACTGCACCTAACACCAGGCCCCCTCGCGGGGCAAACCCCTGCACTTACACCCATGCGCTCTGCAGGGGGCTGAACGTGACGTGGAAGCAGGTGCAGAACTTCCGACCTGCCGAGGGGGGTCCGCAGACCCCTGGAGCAGGGACACATACTGGGCACTGACTGGGGTATGCACAGCCATTGCGCCCCCCCTGCACCAGCCTGGCACCCAAGGGGGCATTCACCCGGAGGGAGGGCAGGGGGTCAGGGCCGGCTCCAGGCACCAGCTGACCAAGCAGGTGCTTGGGGCGGCCACTCGGGAGAGGGGCGGCACGTCCAGCGATTCGGCGGCAATTCGGCGGAGGGTCCCTCACTCCCGCTCGGAGCGAAGGACCTCCCGCCGAATTGCCGCCGCAGATCGCGATCGCGATCGCGGCTTTTTTTTTTTTTTTTTTTTTGCTGCCTGGGGCAGCAAAAACCCTGGAGCCGGCGCTGCAGGGGGTGCTGCCTCTGTGGGCAGCACTGAGCTAGAGTTGGGGCTATGAAGGAGCCCCCCGTTGGGGAACAATGTGCCACAGTGAATCCGCCAACTGCGCTGGCCACAGCCGCTTCCCAGCCAGCCTGCCCACTTCCTGAGGGGCTGCCTGGGGCCCGGCAAGGCCCCAGAGGAGGGCAGGTGGTGGCCGCTTTCTGCCTCCGCAGTCTCTCCCCTGGCAGACTCTGCCACGGGGGCTCTGGGCCTGGGTGCAGGAAGCGCTGCAGAGCCAGGCTGAGCCCGGCCCAGTTTGATAAGCAGGGCAAGGTACGATCTGGGCCGGTGTTTGGATCCAGCTCTGAATGGGTCGCATCTGGATTTGGGGGAGGGATCAGGAGTAAACCAACTGGGCTCCTGCCTGACAGCTGGTGTCCGCAGCTCAGCTGGTGTGTGAATCCGGGCACCTTCCCATGCCACGCGGCGAGTCGGTCCCAGGCCTCAGGAGTGCAGCGGGGCAGCAGTTCAGAGAGACACTGCACAGCCCTGCAGACCTGGCCTCAGACAGATCCTGTGGCTGTAGTGATCCTCCCTGGATTCAGTGACAGCCTGGGCTGGATGGGCCCGAGGGGGCTGGTTTCATTCAGTCAGGAGTTGCACTGGGCGTGGCAGATGCGCTCAGCCTTTTGGAAATGCAGAACGCGGCTGCGTCTCTGGGAGCCGGCGGCGATGCAGGGGGCGAGGCTGGAGTGGGCACAGTCCTCACTCACTCTATTTGAAAAGACCGGACGTGGCGACAGAATCACTCTCACACACTCAGGCCTGTCAAAACTGTTGTCATTTCCCAAATGTATCTCTGGGAGAAGCATGAGGCTCTATTTTACATTCATCTTTGGTTCGCTTGGCAGCGCCGATTTTCCTTTCATCTCTCCACTGTGTTTCATCTCCCTCCGTGCAAGCAGTTCCTGGTGCTTTTTTAAGGCACTTTAACAATCCCTGGCTATTCTGTTGCACCCGAGGGATATTGTTATTTACTTGTTTGCCAGTAGATTAGGTAGCGCACCAATGTGCAAGCCATGGCAGTGCCTTGGTGTTCCCAACCATGGCCCATCGACCTACCTCCCACCACCTCTCTCTGCGCACCTCACCAGGCACATCATACATCCTCATAGTTCAAAAATATATAATTTTTAAGAGAAGCTGCAGGGAAGGTGGCCATGGTAATGAGATTTCAGTGGGGAGTTAATGTAGTGTGATCAATAGCACTTCAGCAGCAGCAGCACAATCAATTCACAGCCAGCGCAGCACTATTTTTCATTACACTGTAAGGCGCACATGGGTCTCGATCTCTAGGCACTGGTGGCTCTTTCTGACACAGCAGGGCCAAGTTCGTAGCTGAAGAGAAGCAGCCGTTCTCGAAGGCTGGGAGCTATATGCCGTCTGCCCAGCCGCAAGGCCCTGACTTGCCCTGGCTTCACAAGAGTTTTGCCAGAACATGGAATGCAGGAGCAGGCCTAGTGCAAGAAGCATCCCACCAAGTAAAATAACTTCACAGACCACAAACTCCCTCTCTCCCACGAAGAAGCCAGTCAGAGTCACTTTTAACCAGTCTCCAGGAGAAGGAGGCTTGGAGCCCAGCCAACCTTTTCTCGTGCATTTTCTAGCCTAGGCCATTAATGCCTGTGCCAAAGTGTGCAGATGCGTGACCTGGGGCTGCTCAGTGTCACACCCAGGAATCGCATGGCAGGGCTGTGCTGTTTGTCACCAGTTGAATCCCACACTTGTGTCCCAGAAAGCCAGGAGCCAGAGCCAGCCCCAGAGGCTGCAGCCCAGCTGTGCCAGCCCGTGTCTGGCGTTTGGACAAGCTAACCGGGGGTGTTACAGAGACACTGGGCTCCATGTGCCTGGGGAGACCCAGAGGTTGTATCAGGATAATGTCAGATTCTATCTCCCCTCCCAGAAGAAGGACGAATGAATGGGGCCTGGCCATCCTGAAGGCAGCAGCTGTCCCTGCTCTGCACATGCACATGGAGATGGCTGTGAGACTGTCAGGGCAGCTGCTGGCAGAGTCAGCATGGACACAGCTGGCCTCTCCCTCTAGACTCACCAGTACCTCCTGCCCAGGGAGGGGCTGGCTAAGCAGCCTCCCGGTGCCAGCTGCCAGCGCCCAATTATTGTTCAGCCCTTTGCAGGGACCAGAGCCCACAGGGCCTTGGGTTTGTTTCCTTTTTACAGTTCCTCCAAAGGAGGGTGACCAGCCCTGGAGACCGGGGGGCTGGGGGGGGGGGGGTCAGAGGGGACTCTGCTAGCAGGTGCCGTGCTCATCCTATGAGGGGCCCTGGAGCAAACCTAGCACCAGTGAGTGCGGCTACCCCAGCGATGCAGCCTGTGTCTCGCACCGTGCACGGCACCACTCCATATGGCTAGGAAACAAGTGTGCGTAACGCTGGCTCAAGAGCTGCTCAAGCTGCCTGGCTGGGCTGGGCAGGAAAGGCGAATTAGAGGGTCAGCGTAGTCTGCTGGACAAGGGCAGGTCTGAGAATCGGGGACTTGGGGGTTCGAATCTCAGCTCTGCCACTGACTGGCCGTGTGATTTTTGGGAGTCACTTAACCTCCCTGTCTTTGTCACTAAAGTAGGGCTAATGAGACTGGCTCAAGTCACAGGGTTATGCTGTGATCATTCTTTACGTCATTATCTCCATAGAGCACTAGAGAAGCCCTGAGTATTATTCACACCACAGGGTTGTTGAGCCAATGGTATATTTGATAAACCTGAAAAACTGAGCCCTGTGAGTTGTTGGTGCCTGGTAATGAACCTTGCAATTAGTGAAAACTTAATTAATAACAACACAACACTTATATGATGCTTTCCATTATTTCTCTTCAGAGGAGTCCAGACTCTATAGTGATGGGGACTGTTAATGGAGCGCCCCCTTGTGGAACTGTGCAGTGCAGCAGCCACCCAGCCTCAGTTTCCCAACTGGTCTTCTGCTCTGCCCAGCCTCCAATTGCCTGCTGGGTTGCAGAGATGTAACCCTTCATCTAGGTTACAGTTCCACCCCTCTGGGGCATGCCATGTCCAGAACATGTATGAAACAATATAAACAAACTCTCCCATTCCTCCGGGAGATCAGCTAGGCGCTAGGCACCAGTCTGGCCCTGGCCCCCCATCTCTCTCACAGTGAGATCTCCACATCTGCCCTCTCTGCTTGCTCCCCTCCAACTGAGCAGGGCTCTTTTCTTTAAGCCCCTCTCTGGAAGCCTGATTCCTGCTCCAGTTGTCTTAATTTGGGCTAATTGGGCCTTCAGTAGCCAATAATCCCCTTCCTGCCTTGTGTGGAGGTTTGGGTGCCCATTACAGGAACCATCCACACAAATAGGCAGAGAGACAACGCAGCCCTAAACTAGACAACCAGGCAAAATGGATGATGCAGAGCTGGAAGTTGCACAGATTCTATGGTGCTGTGTCCAGGACAAGAAGCGCCATAGACCTGAATGATGGCATCACAAGCTGGTCGGATGCATTCTGCAGGTACTAGCTGGTGGGCTAGTCATGACAGCCTGCCCAGGAAAAGACCATCCTGAGGGGCAATTTAAATGAGGATTAGGACCATGATTTGCTGCATCTTCTCTGATTTCACTGAGGCCCACCACTGCCTCTGGATTGACAACTCTCAGGAAACGCACCAGCCCAATGCCAATTAAAGTGCCTGAGTTTAATAAATAAAAGTCACCTAATTAATAAAAGTCACCTAATCACCCGACTCAGTGACAACAGATGGACTGCAGCTATATCTGAGTGGTATCCGCGAGAACTGAAATGGCCACGTGGTCGGCCTCCAAAGAGGTGGGATGATTTCTTAACAAGGAGATATGGACAAACATGGCGAAGGATGGCCAGAGCGAGAGAAGATTGGAAGACGTGTTGTGATCGGCTCAGTCTTAACTGATGAAGGACCAACAGTCTACGCAATTAATAAGTATTAAGTTATAATCTTCTGGGAAAAGAGGCCAGACCCTTCCCACCAACAGTGCACACAGGAGCAATGTTGTGTATGTCCAAATCTCTGCCCTGTGTCTAGATCCTCTCTGGGATCCCAGCCGGGCCCCAAACATGGTTCAAGTTGCTGCATTAGTAACAACTTGTCTTCATTTTCCATTAAAAAAAAACCCTAACCAAGCTGTGCTGCCAATCAAAGTCTCTTTAAACCTGCTCCAGCATACACCCACTGACGCAGCGCTGCAGCGCTCTGCTGTCGATGCCATTCTAACATTGTCAACAGAGCTTGCCGAAGCACTCCAACGGCTCTGCTGACCTCCATTATTTATGACAGCATGTGAAATTGATTGTGGTTGAAAGATCCTTCCTGGAATAAAATGAGCTTCTCAATTATTGCTATGCGAATAAATCTCTGTTTGCCCATGATCCCCCCTGGGGAGCACTTACATAACCCCGGGTTCATGGCAATAGATATTTCTAGCTGGCAAAATACAGGTGACTGTATTGTAATAATTGTCAAGTTACATGAATCCAGGGGTCAAGTGATTCTCTCTCTCGCTCTCTCTCGCTCTCTCTCTCTCTAACAATACCAAAGGAAAAACATTAGAACAACATCTCTATTGTAAGGCTAATGCATAGCTCTGGGTAGACACATGACAAAGCCTCTTGTATTGCAAGCTGTGGTCATTTTCAATATCTTCTTTCAAATGTAGAACAGGAGATATGCACTCAGTGTTAATGGGGTTAGGGAAAGATTAATAGACCTTTCAGGGATCCAGCTTCCGTCTGCTTTTTCTTTCCCAGAAAATCTTCAGCTAAGTGTAATGTAATGACTGAACTTAACCCATTACAACAACACTGAGAAACCCTCTTCATATTTGCTGTATTTATTTCTTCCATCAAGAATGCAATTTTTGTCTCCTGGCGACAGGACGCCACACAGCTGTGAGTGGGAAGATTTACCAACCCGTTGTCTGTCTGTCTGTCTGTCTGGGCCGCTCTCTGAGTGCCTCGTGAGCAGGGGGTGAGTGGCAGGACGTTGCGTCTGTGGCAAACAAGCAGCCCAGTCACCACACACAGGAGCTTGGTTCTAATGCGAATCCCCATCTGGGGCTGGCTCCAGGCCCTGGGACCTCTCTGGGCTGTGACAGGTGTAAACCGGCAGCATGTGGACGGCAGCAAAGTACGAAAGGGAAAGAGAATTGTGGGGAGTCCAGCCAGCGGCCCACGCCCAGATCTGTGGGGGGAAGAGACGCACAGCACGTGGGAGGGGAGGGATCCAGCACTCTCCGTCCTATCACAGTCTCACAAACCAGAGGGCAGCACATGGGCTGAGGCTGGAGCATCCATTCGCCAGCTCTGCAGGCCCTACCCCAGGGGGAGTCAATTCGTTGTTGTCAAGGTTCACATTTCTTGGTCTAGTTACAGCCAAGGTCCAGACTCCAGAGACAATAATAAAACACGACCAATGATAACAAGTACGTCGGAAGATTTCACGGTTCATTCAAAAGCTGTCCAGATCTGGCCCACGGGCCACCCTACCCTACGCCTGCACGGATGTGCCTCAGGCAGCCGGGGCATCCCCACAGCGCACTGTCCAGCGTGCTGACTTCACCAGAGCCTGGAGCCATGGCAGTGACTCCATGAGCCCAGCGCTCACGGCCAGCAAACAGGCCATTTACCCTGGCCTTGAATACCAGGCCTCTTCCGCACAGGCCCCGCAGGCTGCCTCAGCACCGGGTCACTAACTGGGCTGGGTCACCCAGACTCTGCTCCTGCTGCCGGTCTCCTCGCGCTGTGCATGAAGAAACCCCGCTGCGCGCTCCAGCCGACCCTCCACGCGCTCCAGGGAGCTACAGGGCACGGGGCAGCCCCACCTGTGGCCACTCATGCTCCCCCAACGCCACGTCTTTGATTGAGCCTGCGTGTAACAGAGAAATAAACCAGCCCCTGCTTTCCTGGGGGCAGAGGCCATTCTGCGCCCACTAGGTACCTTTGGGAGGGGCTCACCTAGCACAGTGCTGGGCACCTGAACAGATAGAGACTCCTCCGGCCTGAGAAAACCAGAGCCTCCATTGCCCGGCCCCTGGCACCAGCCCCATGCCAGGTGGTGAAGGCGCCGCTCCAGGAGCCGCCAGCACCTGCACTGAGCCAGGGCGGTGTCACTGCTCGCATGGGCCAGTGGGTGGTCAGGCCTGCCGACACTGGGCCGGAGGGCCAATTTGCATAAAGGTGTGCTGATTTGCATACATTTGCATACTCTGACCATTTGAAACCAACTTTTTTAAAATTTCTACCCCAGCAGAACCAAGTGGCCTCAGTTCCCCCCCCCCCCCCCGCCGCCGCCACCGCCGCCCCCATGGCATCCCTTCAGGGCTCAGGCTCCTTCAAGTCCCCCCAGCCCCACGTCCCTCTCTCTGTAACACCCAGAGCTGCCAGCTCAGTTTTGCTTCCCTACAGCTGCCCCCTCAGGGCTCTGCTCCCCTCGAGCTCTCTCCTGGCCCAGCTGGCCCCAGCAGAGGCGAGACAAGACCCTCTCAGCCACCCGCCGCCCCAGCAGCCCAAGGAGCCGTGGCCTGGAGTGGAGTGTGGGAGGCAAAGCTGTTAAAGCAGAGCACTGGCTGGCAGCCGGGAGAAGCCAAGGGCAGAGGCTGGTCACAGGTCTGGCAGCTCGGCTGTCTGTCTCGCCTCCCTCTGCCAGCAGCCCACGGCCACGGGCCACTGAGGGGCCGTGTCGTGATCGTCCCCGGGCAGGCTGGGCCTCCTGCAGCATCTGTCCCAGCCGCACCGCTCTGCTGCCGCGAGACGAGGGTCTGTCGGGGTAACCGGAGGCGCTGCCTCCTGGGCTGGAGCAGGAGGGGCCGGGTGCTCTCTGGCTTCCTGCCGACATCCTGGCAAACAGCCCCAGCCCGCAAAGCCAGACGCGAGAGCCTGGGACGCCACGGCACATGCACCATGGGCCCTGCACAGATCATCACCAGCTGGTGCCATTACTAGCGCCGGTATTATTACACAAGCCTGCCCAAAGAGCTCGCAGTCTGCCAGGGCACAGGCCAGGCACAGATGGCACCGCATGGCCGCTCCGGAAGGTGGTTCCATTCCGGGGGTGACCTTGTTATTGCTGCTCTCCTGTCCCTGGGCCCAGAGGCAGGCAAGTGGTGCAGGGAGGCATCTGAATGTGCCACGGGGCGAGTAGATCTGAGGAGGGCGTTCCAAGGGGACGGCCGGGCTCATCCGTGGCAGGAAACAGGTGGGACATGGAAGGAGACTAGGCCTCCCAAAGCAACGATCCCTTCCCACGCTGGGAGTAGGCAGTGCCCCTGAGCACTGCCCCCAGAAGGGGACGTTCTCCATCCATCCCTGCCATGCTGACCATGCAGCTCACCCAGCCCCTGCTGGCTCAGACGGCAGGGGACCAAAGATCTCCGAGTGACAGCGTCCCAGGCAGGCCCAGCCCGAGATTTTCACAGCTTGCCTTACAGCAGCTACTTGTGCCACTCTGCTCTGCATTCCACCCCGCACACTGCCCTCTCCGAAGTCTAATGGCCATAGGAGAAAACGGGCTTTGCAAGCACCCAGCTTAGCCGCCTTTAAAAAAAACTCCAGGGAATATGATAGTAATTAACTGTATGATACCGAGCAGGCACAAACCCGACACACTCCTTCTTCCTGAGGGTTGATTTTTTTATATGCAAAAGTTTCACTTCAAATGCATAGTTAGAGCACTTGGGTCATTTACATTGAGGTGATGTTTGAGATCTCCTTAACCTTCTCAACTAAGGAAGAACGTCACAGGACTATAGATATATATTTGCAAATCCATATTTCCAAAGGCCATGCTAGGTTGATCCAGTTGTGGTGTTGTCCTTAGCACACTAAGATGCTACCATACGGCCGCCCCTTTTAAATATTAAACACAGTGAGCTGGTGAGCTTCCTACAGCACTACCCAAGCAGTCTTCTGGAGCATGTAATGCTGCTTCTGATATATTATTTCATTTCTTTTAAAATCCCTTGTTCCCCGTCTCTCAGGAGGGACTCATAGTTCAAAGCTTCTGGCTGTACCTTTCTTGGCAACCTTTAATGTAAAAGAACATTATTAATTCTTGATTTATTTAAAAGAGTCTGTTATGCCATTATTGCAGGTAAGGACACTGCTCTGTATTAGGCTCATAGTTCATCTATTAATCAAACTCCAATGGCAGAACACCAACTACTTTCCAAATGCCTGTTAAAGAGTCACTCACTCACACACACACACACACACACACACACTCACACTCACACACACTTCCTTTACGACAGAGACCAAAAGTGGCCGCAGGTCAGCCGACCGTTCCGGCAGGGCCACTGATGGGGCGGGGAAAAAGGGGCAGCTGCCCTGGGGCCTGGCGATTTAAAGGGCCCGTGGCTGGAGCTCTGGGCCCTTTAAATTGCCGCCGGAGCCCCAGGTGGCACGGGCCTGGCACCGCTGAAGGGCTGGCTGGGGGAGTCTGACCAAGCCTCCATGCACTCCACAATCCTGTCCCTGGCAGAGGCTAATGCCAGACACTCCAGAGGCAGATGCAAGACACTCCACAGAGCAGTGGTTTTCAACCAGGGGTCCGGGGCCCTCTGGGGGGCCGCAAGCAGGTTTCAGGGGGTCCGCCAAGCTGGGCCTGTGTTAGACTCACTGGAGCCCAGGGCAGAAAGCCAAAGCCCCACCGTATGGGGCTGAAGCTGGGGCCCTGAGCTCTTCCATCTGGGACTGAAGCCGAAGCCTGAGCAACTTAGTTTCCTGGGGGCCCCTGGGGCCTGGGGCCCCAGGCAGTTGCCCTGCTTGCAACTGCCCTAATGCCAGCCCCGGCTTTTATATGCAAAAAACCAGTTGTTGTGGCACAGGTGGGCTGTGGAGTTTTTATAGCATGTTGGGGAGGCCTCAGAAAGGAAAAGGTTGAGATTCCCTGCCACAAAGGACAACAATGGAATAACGTTCCCCCCAACGGAGGTTTCTCCTTGGCCCTGCTAAAGTTGGCACAGGCTCTGTAGCCGGAGGGTTTGTAGCACTTTAAAATCCTCTTTAATTTCACAGTGATTGGCCTCATTAGCCATACGAGTCTCTGATCCTTTTTGAACCTTACTAAGATTTTGACACTCGTCGTCCTCAGAGCTCTTCTCTGAACCAGTTCCACTCTGAATCCATCCTTCCTGCACAGGGGTGACCAAGTACAGCCAGCAGGAAGGCAACCAACCCCTGGGCCTCCACTAGCCGGATCTGAATGAACTGCTCAACCAGTAAGTGTCTGATCTAGTCACTCAGCATCTGGCCGGTGTTTTATAGCCTCCATGCAGCCCGGTGATTGGCTGCTGGTTATTAATACTCCTTTCTGTCTGGAACTGCACCGAGGGCCTGCGGCCTGCCCCACACTGGCACCGACTCAGCTCCATCTTACTAGCTTCTCTGTGCCCCTGCAAGGGATCCCCAGCTGCTGGGGAACCACGTCCGTTCGCAGCCGCTCCAGGAGTCCTCCGATCCCTGCACCCAGCTGTCCCATCACCCATTGCCCTCCGGAGTCACTTCCCCTCCTGCTTGCTCACTCAGTGCAATCCAGACCCCCTGCCCAAGGCCTGGGTGCTGCGCAGGACCCAGATTAGCCCTAAACTGAGTCCTGCCCTCTGGAGGCATCTCAAGCTGACCACCCAAAATCCCTAGTCGCTTTGTAACCAGGAGGAGACTCGAGTCTGGGCCTTTTCCATCCCGCTCTCTGGCTCCGCCTCACCTCCCAGGATAACAGACATTAATTAAATAGCAGTATGAGCAACGCAGTGTGGAAATCCCCTAATAATCCACAGTGACTCGCTCTGCTGCTTGTTATTTTTTCTTCATCATCAGTGTTCTCATCCTAGATTTATGAGGGGTAAAAAAGCAAAGTGGGGGCATCCAAGGGAAATAACTGGCCCAGGCCAATGCCTGGCACTAGAGAGGGGTCAGCAGTGAGAACAATGAAATGTCCCTGAGAGCGGCTCTGGGGACAGGTGTTTCCCGGAGAGGCCAGGGAATGAGGAACTCAGCTGTGAAGCTGTCCAGAGCTGGAGGCTTGTGCCATTACTAACTCGCTGCAGCTCAGGTCCAGCCATGCGTCAGCCTAGAGTCCGCCCAAAAGGCTTCTGAAATGCCAGCTTTGGACGTGAGGAGGTGAGTGCTGGTCTGGGAGTGTTGGCACAGGGCACCACTCTCTGCCCTGGGGCTGACCGCTGCGCTGGGCTGCTTCTGATTATTAAGTTTCTGGGCATAAGGGGCCTGGCTGAGGTAACCCACCCAATCGTGCTGGCTCCTGCGAAGCATCCGTATGGCCTGTCAGTGCAGCAGGGACACTCGCTCTCTTGTAGGGAGAACCCCCAAATCCCTGTCTCTGGAGCGGCTTCCTTAATAAACCCTTTCCAGCTTCATTTCCGTGCCCCTCACCAATTTATTGGTAGCCAAATAGAAACCACTAAAAACTACGCGTTTCCTCCCTGCTCCCCTGGGGCGAGGCCCTGCAAAGCTCTAGGAGCTCAGGCCGTGTACGGAGCTGGACACAGTCCTGGGGCCTGTGCTGCTCCACAGGGAGCTCAGGAGCACAGGCTGCAGCCTGGCTTTTATGCGGCCTGTTTCTCCGTTTAACGCACTGTGGTTCTTGGAGAAATGGGTTTGAAAATTGCTAGTAACATCGCATGGGAGAGCACCGAGCCATGGAAAGACTGGGAGCCAAACAGCAACGGCAGCCTGTCTCCCGAGGATCCTGCTCCCAGCCGGAGACACCCTCTGCTCCTGAGAGAGCACGTAGCTGCCAGCAGAGCCACTGCAGCTGGCCCCGCACACAGCCGAGATAGTCACTGCCTGGCTACTCGGCTGGCTAGCAACGCCTGCAGTATCAGGAGCTTCGACCAGGCGAGGTCAGCTCAGGCTGGGCTCCATGATACGCTCTGGAGCAAAG
Source organism: Platysternon megacephalum (assembly GCA_003942145.1). NCBI lineage: Eukaryota > Metazoa > Chordata > Testudines > Platysternidae > Platysternon > Platysternon megacephalum. The sequence goes on along the minus strand of QXTE01000040.1, from coordinate 683,486 downwards.
CCCAGGCAGCCCCAGGATGCTGCATTCTCCTTACCTTGCCCACCAGGGCAGACCTGGGAGCTAGGCTGGTGACAGGGGCATGTCAGAGCATTGTGAGCAAGCTCCCTGCCCACAGCGCCTCGAGCTCCCTGCCCACAGCGCCTCCAGCTCCCTCCCCACAGCGCCTCCAGCTCCCTGCCCACAGCACCGCCAGCTCCCTGCCCACAGCGCCTCGAGCGCCCTCCCCACAGCGCCTCGAGCTCCCTGCCCCCAGCGCCGCGAGCTCCCCGCCCCCAGCGCCTCGAGCTCCCTGCCCACAGCGCCGCCACCTCCCTGCCCACAGCGCCACGAGCTCCCTGCCCAAAGCGCCTCGAGCTCCCTGCCCACAGCGCCACGAGCTCCCTCCCCACAGCACCGCCAGCTCCCCGCCCACAGCGCCTCGAGCTCCCTGCCCACAGTGCCTCGAGCTCCCTGCCCACAGCGCCTCGAGCCCCCGGCCCACAGCGCCGCCAGCGCCCTGCCCACGGCGCCGCCAGCCCCCTGCCCACAGCGCCTCGAGCTCCCTGCGCACAGCGCCACGAGCTCCCTGCCCAAAGCGCCTCGAGCTCCCTGCCCACAGCGCCTCTAGCCCCCTGCCCACAGCGCCGCGAGCGCCCTGCCCACAGCGCCTCGATCTCCCTCCCCACAGCGCCGCCAGCTCCCTGCCCACAGTTCCACGACCTCCCTGCCCACAGCGCCTCGAGCTCCCTCCCCCCAGCGCCGCCAGCTCCCTGCCCCCAGCGCCTCCATCTCCCTCCCCCCAGCGCCGCGCGCGCCCCGCCCCCAGCGCCTCCAGCTCCCTGCCCACAGCGCCTCCAGCCCCCTGCCCACAGCGCCGCCAGCTCCCTGCCCCCAGCGCCTCCATCTCCCTCCCCCCAGCGCCGCGCGCGCCCCGCCCCCAGCGCCTCCAGCTCCCTGCCCCCAGCGCCTCGAGCGCCCTGCCCACAGCGCCGCCAGCTCCCTGCCCACAGCGCCTCGAGCTCCCTGCCCACAGCACCACGAGCTCCCTGCCCAAAGCGCCACGAGCTCCCTCCCCACAGCACC